>JAMLFT010012097.1:0-10632 GCA_026544285.1 Pachyrhizus erosus | reverse complement strand
CAAAATATTTGTTTGTTATTTTTAATTTATTAAATATTTTAAAAAAATAAAAATCAAACAAGGAAAGGAGGATGAACTATGGCGTTTTATTTTTTTAGTTCCTTTACTTTTTAAAAACAAATTAAAAAAAAAATACATATTTATGAAATGAAAATCCATATCAGAAATTTGAGAGAAAAAAAAGAAAAAGGATCATAGAAAGATGAATAAATAAATTAATACTTTTTTACGTTCTAAAATGAAAAATAATGTAAGATAATCAATATTTTAAAATAACACATAAAATGCGATGTGAAAGTATATACTAAAAAACAGATATAAATAACTATATACACTATCAAATTTAATATTAATTACTATTTTAACATGTATAATACACACATACGAAACTACCTCATAGATTGGGCTATAGCCCTGACTTTTTTTTTTCCAAAGTTTATATAAATAGACAGATAGATATATTATGATAATTATTTTTATTTTAAAATTAAATAATAATATTTAAGCATTTTTTTTATCTAGATTTATTTTTTATAAATAATTTTATTTTTATTTTTATTTTTAAAATAATAGCATTTTTTTAGTTTTTGATATATATTTTATTTATCTTTTATAGTTTTTATTATAAAGATAATTATATTCTTTACAATAAAATGATAAAAAAATCTAATTATATTATTTTTTATATAAAATATTTAACTATTATTTATTTTTAATAGAAATTTTCTTTTATTATTACTATTTTCAAGGTTATAAATAATTAAATTTACACAATTTTATTAGCCTTTTGTTTATATTAATTTTTTTATATATAATTTGAGAATTAAATATAATTTATTGGCCTTTGCAAATGTGATAAACTAAATTATGAACAATGTAAAAAAATTTTATTTGTGTTTAATTTTTTTTAATTGTCTTAGTTTTTTTTTAAATATAATCTCTCATGTCTCAAGATCTCATATAAATTTTTATAAGTCCAAGTATATTTTTATCATCATTTTTTATTTTTTTAACGTTAATTATAAAAAATAGGACATTCAACTATATAATTTTAATAAATATTAAATATATTTAAAAAATTATAAAAAATTGTCATTAGATCTAAAGGACATCACAAACTCATAATAAGTTTCTAAAACTTTAATCCTCACTGTATATATTTTTTTAATATTTATTTTGTCTCCAAATCAAAATTTTAAAAATTTAATAGTACTTCTTTTAAAAATAATAAACCTTCAAAATTAATTAAAAAAATAACACAACATCTTCATATCTTAATGATCATTATCATATTTGTAATTTTTCAAAATTTTATCAAAATAAATTTATTTAATTTTATCAAGATCTCATACAAATTAGACATCTTCAAGAAAAAATTAATTTAAAACAATAAACGACATAAAAAATATAAATGAATTTAAAAAATCCTAAAAATTTAAAAAATAATTAAATTTAAAGTGTTTGTAAGTAATAATTAATTAAATTAATCATTAAAAAATTAAAATAACATGAGAGAACAATAGTTAATTAACGTTGGAACAGAAACATTAATTTTACATTGTTAAATTAATGTGACTAGAATAATTCCTAAAGATATGTTAATTGAAAAATAGCTCCTAAAAATATTCCTCTTTAAGAATAATTTTTTATAAATATTCTGGTTTAAAGATTGAGAATTAAATTATAATATAATAATAAATTATTAAATGTTTAAATAATAAAACTGCAATGCAGTATTCTTCCTAGGACAGCTTTCAACCTATATATACCTAAAACCAAGTAGTTAGGTGGAAGGCACTAAAAGATTTAAGGCCTGCAACCAACTCAACTCTAGACATTGACGCTTCTTATTTTGGTATCACGAAACAAAGAGACAATAATTTTAGCAGAGATGTCTAAGATTTTGTCATTTTGACATGTGCCCGACTTGGTTCATACAGAATCTATCTGACAAGGCTTTGACTAACTCCAAAACCAGAAATTAATTATGCGTCAAGTTTTTTTTGCCAAAATATAATTATTATCACAACTTGTTAGGCAGTTAGTTAAATATATGTAGGCAGTTTGCTGCCACACCCATTTGGTTTTGGGTTCTGATAGTGATTTTCAAATTCTAGACTATTATTAGTATTAATTTCTTTTTTTGTATGTTTCTTAATCTCAATGGTCCGTTCAACAAACAGGTTAAGATTTCTTTCAATTAGCCTACAACCCCCGAATCGTTATGAAGTTAAAGGCCCAAAAAAATTGTGAAAAATCAACTACAGGAAACATGCGCACATGAGATGCTTTACAAGTCAGCGAATGCGTCCCAGCGCCGAGTACTCGTATGACACAAAAGAACAGAGATTGGTATCACCAAAGGATTTGTTTCGCCAAAAGTTTAGCACACATTTTCATGTCCAACTCACTCATAAAATTATTGGTTATATTATTGTTTATAGAATAAATTAGTACACTTTTTCAATTATATCACTCTTCTTATTACATTACATAATTTTTTATTTTTTATTTGTAGAAAACTAAGCACACTTATCATTTATCAAATCCTAAAACGTGCATTTGAAGCCATGTCTGTCATTATGATTTATCCTGTTGTGTGCGTGGTATAGGTACGTTTGGTTTTCTGTAATCCAAAACTAGAGGGTCCTTTGATGTACATGTAATAAACCGTGGCATTAATTGGGCCACTAGAAAGCTCGTGTATGCAACTAGTTGCCAGCAATGACACTCATGTTTACTCACCCAGCTAAGATTGTCTTTAATATTATGGAACATGGAATACGTAAGGCTTCCCATGAAAGTTTCTCAAGAAAGGCTAGCTACATTATAATTCTTGTTATAATTCGTTATCTTATTTATTGCAGACGATAAGAACGAGGATTTTCTTTTTTCAGTTGGTTATATTTTTCTTTCCATGAAGGGGCTTAATTAGTTCGATGTGGAAAGCTCCTTTCTTATTTTCTACGGAAATACATACCCTTTCTAATTAAGATTAGTTACAAGTTAGTGTATCGTGATTGTAAAGGAAACTACTCGATGACTTCGACAATCTGTTAGTTTGGCGTACGAAAAAGTAACCTACGTACGTTGGTTTCCAAAGTGATATTCAATGAAAACAATGCATTAGCTTATTGTTTATGATCAAATTTTACTTCTGAATTTATTAATAAATATAATCTTATATAAGTTTTTGAAAAAGAGAATAAGTATTTACTTTAGAAATCTTCATCCTTTTTTTAGGTCATTTTACCGTAAGTCTATAGTTCAATATTTTTATAAATTTTAAATATTGACCTCGAAAATAAATTAAATTTATTTAAAATAATTTTTTTTAAATATATAATCACATTTAAAAAATTATGTGAAATGTATCATCGTAAGCAAGAAGATGATTTAAAGTAATACAATACAAAAATTAAAATATAAATAAATAAGTAAGTTTAAGTTCGGAGAAGAAATAAAACTTGAAAAAATATTTAAATATGAAGAAAATTACAAGAAAAAATAGACATCGTGTAAATATAAATAAAAAATAATTAAAGAATAATCAAAAAATAAAATACAATAAAATAACTTACTAAAATTTAAATGGTGGTTGGAAATATTGTAATAATTTATTAATTTGTAAGCATTATAAGAACTTAAGATATGTAAATGTTTATAAATTTCAACTTTTATTATAAAATGCAAGTCTGATGTCTGTAGAGTATAATTTTTAACTTAAAAACTGTTAGAAACTTCTCTTAATAACTTCTGTTAATTTACATGATTGATAGTTTCATATTTAACCCCACCTTTAATATTTATTTTTATCTTCACACATTGAATCTTCATTCTCCAACATTGTAACATTAATATATAACATTATTTGTTCACTTATTCAAAATAATGCAGACATTAACACATATATTTGAGATGATTTAGAGTTGTTAATTTTTAGTAAATATAAATTTTAAAATAAAATATTTAATTAAAATAAAATTAAATTGATTTTAAATTTATTTTAAAACACTTTTATATTTATTTTTAAAATTTTAAAAATTATAAATTTAATTTTAATTTAAAAATACACTCTTATTATATTTGACAGTGATCCTTTCGTTGTCATCAATATTGTTGTGACGATCACCATTGATATTTTTGTCGTTACCATCACTAATATCACCAATATTATCATTATTGTTATTATTGTTACTATCGTTGTCATTGTTATTACTACCATAGTTCGTAAAATCGGATTAGGTAGTTCAACCAGTTGTCTATTTGATATAGATGTTTCTTATTGAGATTAATCATATAATTGTTGACCTCAACAATAATTAGTTTCATTTTAGTTTATTGTCATGATTCCATAAAAGATGTGACCTACATTTAACTAGAAGTTGATAATTGAAATGATAAGTTGATCACCATCCTAAAAGTGAAAGTCCAATATATTTTTAGTCATGTTTTTAGTTGGATTTCAATGTCAAATGCAGTAGTTGTTAACATCACTTGTTAGCCATTATAATGGCAATGAATACTACGGATAGAAATATCACATATGTTGAAAAGAGAATTTAAGGAGCTTAAAACAAAGAGTCCTACTAGCTATATTCAAGTTAACAAGTATTTTTTTTTCTTTTATTTGAATGAGCTATTTTTACATGATTGATTAATTAATTTTATTGACGTATTAAATGATAAGCAATCTAGTTTAATGATTTTCCTAGTAGTTTTTTTTTTACTTGATTGGTTAATTAATTTGATTGAAGTATTGAAGAATAAGCCAATATGGTTTAATAATTTTCCTAGTAGTTATCTTTTTTACTTAATTTTGATTGAATTATTGAACAATAAGCTAATTTGATTTAATGCTTTTCCTAATAGCTACCTTTTTTACTTTATTAGTTAATTGATTTGATTGAAATATTGAACAATCTTGCTCATTTCATTGAATCCATTCCATATTTTCCTTTTCTTATCTTTTTTTTTATGCTACAAAAATATAAAAGACAATATTTTCCTTTTCTTCTTTGCTTAGATGGAGATGGAAAACATTTCCCTTATTTTTGGAACTTTTTGTCATGTTTTTATCAACATTAGAGATGCAATTAAATGTATGTTTTTAATGTATTGTTGGAAAATTACATATCTTTATTACTAGTTAATTATGTTTTTGACATGTAGGAATTATCAAATGTGAATGCTCCTTTAGATAATGATCCCAATAATGTGTCATCTAAAAAACAATCTACATGAGCTTCATCTGCCTTTCGTGGGAAAACTGATCTAGCGTGGGACCATTTTACATATAAAAAGGAGGGAAAAACTAATTTGTACACTTGTATGCATCGTACTAAGTCTTTAAGAGGAGGGGGCATAAAGAAAATGAAGCAACATTTTGTGAGCATATTAGGTCCAATAAGTTATTGTAAAAAGGTCCCTCACGATGTTCGTCATCAAATGCAACAATTATTAAAAGAAATCCAAGAAAAACATAAGAGTAATGAGCTACACATATCAAATAATGATCACAATATTAAAGAGCAAGTACAAGAAGTTAAGCCTTCCACAAATGTGGTTAAGAGCAAGATGCCAATAACTACTCAAAACAAAAGAAAAAGGAAAGCCACTATTAAAGCTGATAGTTATTTTTCTCTAAGGATTACTCATGTTTCTTAACTAGGTTTGAAAAATGTATTTGCAAGTAAGGATGCAATACACAAAGCTAAAGTGGTAGTTTCTAAATTATTTTTTTTATGCTCGCAGTCCATTTAATGCAATAAATTCACCTTATGTTGGATATGCTTTAAATGCAATTGCTACTATTAGTCCTAGTTTTAAAGGTTCATTGTATCATGAATTAAGACTTGTTGGGAGATTGTAAGTGTGAGAGTTTCAATTACTTGTAGAAAATAATTGAGCAAATTGGATGCACAATTATGGTTGATGGGTGGACTGGTCAAAGGCAAAGAACTTCAATTAACTTTCTAATTTATTATCCCACAGGTATATGATATATGAAACTTTTATATTTTTACTTGTTAGTCTACTTATTGCTCCATATATCTTTGACTAACTTTTTAATTTATTTCTTTTACAAGTATAACATTTGTCAAATCTATTGACGCATGAGATGTTGTGAAAGGTGCCATGACGTTGTACAAATTATTTTGTGAAGTTATTGAATGGGTTGGAACTGAGATGTTGTTCATAGTGGTAGATAATGCACCTAATTATGTAGCCATGGGTAAATTAATACATGAAAAATAGGAAACCATTTTTTGGTTTCCTTGTGTTGCTCATTGTTTGAATCTTTCTTTGAAGGACATTGCTAGCTTGCCTTATACTGTAGATCTTGCCTCTAAGGCTTTCAAGATAATTGTGTTTGTATATAATCACGTGATATTCTTATCTTGGTTGAGGAAAAGAGAAGGTTGGAGAGAAAATATACGTCTAGGAGTGACTCGATTTACTACTACTTTTATCACTTGAAAAGTATTTATGATCATAGGCATGACTTAGTTGTGGACAAGCATTTCTCTAGCCACAAATTAGCCAAAATTGTAGCAAGAAAAATGGTTACTGTTATCAATTTGGATAAGAAATTTTGGAATGATTGTTATATAATACTAAAGCTTGTGACTCCCATCATTCGTTGTAGATGGAGATGGCAAACCTTTTCTTGGTGAAGGCATGTAAAGATGTCATAAAGGATATGTTTAGGAATAAAACAAATTTGTATAAGCCTTGTACAAATATTATTAAGGCTCAATGAGATAAACATTTAAAGCTCAATCTTCTTATAGTAGCTTACTAGTTTAATCCTACATTTAGGTATGATGAGAAGTTCATTGACAAGAGAAGGGTCATGGAATTAGTTGTTTATTTACTTGAGAGAAGGATTTATGTAAAGATCTGACGCAATCCATTAGTGAGATAGGGAAATATTAGGAGCAATGAGAAAGTTTTGGTCAACCAGGTACTCTTACTATATCAAAGATAGTGTGACTTGATAAGCACTAGTTTGCATTTTATATTTTATACTTGAATAGGTTTTTTTGTATATTTTGTGTTTCATGCTTATATAACTAAATACATTTTTGTAGATCAATGATGGTCAATGTCTAGGACTAGTGTTCCAATTTTGCAAAAGTTGACAATTCATATTTTTAGCCAAACTTATGCTTTTTTTGGATGTGAGAAAAATTGGAGTGCCTTTGAACACATTCATACCAAGAGAAGGAATAAACTAGAACAACAAAGACTAAATGATATAGTTTATCTTACTTATAATTTGTGCTTGAAGAATAGGTATAAACATTTCTTTATGTCAAAAGTCAAAACAAAATTCAAAACATTTCTTTATTACTTTCTTTAAAGTATAATTATTTTTTTATATTGTGATACTTGATTTTAGGAACTGGTACAATAGGACATGTTATGATCCTATTGACTTTGACTTCATTGACTAAAATGATTTTTGGGTAACTAAGAAAGAAGCACCCCTTAAGCTTGATATTAATGAACTTAAGAATGTTTTGTATCATGCAATTCCAATTGGTGAATTGTCAAAACATAATGAAGATGAATGGTTTTACTTGTTTAGTTTTATTGAATATGTTTCATCTATTAAGTATTTTTTTTTTTGTGTTAAAATATAATTTTCTACTTAAATAGGTGATGAAAATCTTATGAAGTTTCAAGTTGAAAGTGGTGATGATGGTGTTGATTCTACTTGTGAAGATGCTATTCCCAACATGCTTGAATTTGATGAAATCAATCTCAATGAATATTTAGTGATTGCTAATTATATAAATCACTTTTAGTAGTAGTTGCTTTATTTTAAAGGAGTTGTAATTGATAATGAATTTTATTTGGTATTGAAGTTAAATATTATGATGTATTAGACTTGGTTTCATATAGAACTTAATTTTGTCATATGTTATGATTTATGACACTTTTAAGAGAAGTTTAATTTTTAAGATTATAAATATGCATATCATGTTATTTTTTGTTTAGTATTACTTAGTATTTTATATTAATTTTTTAAAAAAATATTATTTTATTAAAATTGATTCAACCATGGTTTAACTATAATTGAAATATTGAATCTTGAATTATTGTCTTCACTTATTTAATGATAGGTTTGGTTTTAAAAATCTCGATTATTATCATTATCACGAGCATCATTATTTTTATTGGTATTGTCACCACCATCATTATTTTGTGAATGTGATCATTGTCATTGCTTGACAAACATATCCTTAAATTAATTTTAACAAAATAAAAAAATCTAAAAACTATTTTAAAAATTTAAAATTTATTATAAGTTTTAAAAAATTTAAACTTCCAACTAAAAAGGACCTGAAATGAATCCTAAGTTTTTTGAATTAGGTTGTTAAAAATAGGCTTAATTACATTGTTTTTACTTTATTTTGAATTTGTATAATTTTGGTCACATAATTTTTAGTTATCTTATTTTTAAAATTAAGTAAATTTGATTTAAGATAGTTTTTGAGAAATAAAATAATTATTAATGTTTATAACTTATAAATTTAGTGAAAAAACGATAAAATTAAAAGGATTTATAGGATGTCAGATTGAGATTTAAAAAGGATTTTTTTTTAATTTTTGATAAAAATTGATGTTTTTGTCAATGATTTTTAAGCAAGTGAATATTTAATCACTTTGTAGATATTTTGAGTTAAAAAAAAAAAACAGAGAATTATACAGTTTTAGGTAAAAGAAATGGACAATGAGACTACATTTGTTTAACCTTAAAAATAGAGAGAATTAATAATTCAAAAAATTTGGACAACGAAAATTGTGTATATAAAAACTAAAGAGGGTAAAAATATAAGCATGTCTTAAAAGTACTACTATTGAGTTGTGTATTATTTGTATAAAATAATATGCAAAAATCAATTGTTTTGGATTGTGCTCTAGAATTCTTCCAACTCAAAACGCTAGAAGGTCATGTCCTAAGGATGGCAGATTCTAACGTGGGAAAGTTGGTGAAGTCTCCTACCATGGGAACCAGCTTCCCACCGTTAGATTTATTAAATTTCAGATGTAGGGTGAAAATTTATTTTTATTTTTTGGCTTTTTTTTCTCTCTTTATTTTCCTCATATTTCTCAAATTATAGATCCAACAGCCACCAAATAAGAGCTTGAATCAGTCGAAGGTCTCAAATGGTACCAGCATATCAACATGGCTACGTTGTGATAGTGATCGTGCCACAATGAGATGAAATAAAACACGTTTTCCAGAACATTCTTGTGGTATTTTTTTTGCTTTGTTTTTGATTTGGTATTCAACGATTGTGGCTTGAGAATAGCAATGTGAATGGGAAGAAGTGAAGAGGCGTTTCAAGTAAGCGTCAAGTGGGAATCTGTCTCCTAATGGATATTTTACTAAAATTTCACCACAAACAACCAATTGAAGACAACTTTGATACACTCTAAAATAGAAATCAATGGGACATGCATTTCGACCTATAAATTCAATTATAAGTAGGGTTGAGTATCTATTTATTACATATGTCTTACTCTATAAAAATTTTTGTTGACTTTAAAGTTTAAGTATTTTTTACATATGATCTAAGCCAGCTAAAAGAGAAAACCACCACCAATACATATTAGAACTTGATCAAAATCAAATCCAGACATTTAATACTTAATCAAACCAACATTTCATTGATTAATATTAAAAGAACGTTAACTATACGTTTTTAATACACTGTTTACTATTAATTAAGAGATTTTAAGCTAATAAATAATATATAAATTATACTCCTGAATTAATAATTCTCACTTATTATTTCATAAGTCTTAATAAACTTCAAAGAACAATAAGACGTGTTAATGTTAAAAGAAGTATATTAAAAATCTTTACTAAGAAATTTTGTTTACAATATTCATGAAACTTTATCGAGCATTAGTTAGTAATTTCGTGCACGAAAAACATATATCATTAAAATTGATTCTCATTACAAGTCGCAAAAGACTAGCGTGTGAACATTTTTAATGATTAGTTTATTACCATGACTGTGTGTTCCATTACTATCTACTTATCGAGATATATGGTGTATAACCCGTTTTTATAATAGAAAAGTTATTTGAGTGGTTTTACCTTTTAAGAAGCTGAATAAGACCCTTTTATAATAATTTATCTCTAACATCAATAAATCAATGTATGTTAATTATTGATTTAATTTAAAATGTTTGCTAGTAAGTGAATTAATTTAAAATTATGCTGATAATAATTCGATTTATTTAAATTTAAGAATAAATATATTGTTTTCCCTTTTAAATATTTTCTCCTAAATTTAAGAATTAGTTATTTTTGTTCACAAATCCTTTGTCTAAACATATGTTAAAAAAATCCAAAAAATATCAAGAAGATGATTAAGAAGGTGGTATGATTAATATATCCGAACAAAAAGCAAACAAAATAAGAAAAAAATATTATACATCAATAATATAAAATAGTTTTGATTTAAATATAATTTTAATCTTTCGATTTTATTTGATTTACAATTTTGATATTTCTATTTTAAAATAAAAATATTTAATTTTTTATTTTAAAAAATTTATAATTTTAATCCAATATTTTATTTATTTATTTATTTATTTTTATATTTT
>JAMLFT010012096.1:0-10632 GCA_026544285.1 Pachyrhizus erosus | reverse complement strand
TTTGTTAATATATATTTTTTTCTTTTTAATTAATTAAACATTTTTATTTATTATCCAGTATCAATAGCTTCCATTAATGATATTTTATAAAAAAAATATTTAATGTCTCATTAATTTTGTTAAACAACATATAATTTAAAATAATTTTTTTCTTTAAAACATTATATAAAATAACACGGAAAAAAATAATATGAAACAATACAAAATAGCTTTTCTTTTAACGTGAACATTGGACGTGAATCACCTGTAATGTGACACAATAGGCACTATAGAGATTCAACTTAAAATAAAATTATTTGACTTAAAAAAGTTAAAATAAAATTATAAAATTATTAAAAGCCTTTAGCTTCATTTTTTAAGGCATTATCTTTAACATTAATTTAAAGTGACTTTGAAGATGAAAACAATTTAAGCCAAATTCTACCCTTACATTGTTTTTTTTTTTTTTTTTGATAGAGGAGTAAATTGAAAATTATTATAGGTAACTTTTTAGAGATGCATAAAATAAAATATCATGTTGTATGGATATTTTTGTATAGGATATTTCAATACTCTCCACTTTTAGGTACACGTTCACCATCGAGAGAATCTAGGCCTGCCTTTGTGTTTGTTGTTTATAGATTGCTAAGTGGGTCACTGCAGATAGTGCATAAATGAAAAGGAACATTATTATGTACTATCGAGTCAATGTGATCTAACCAAATCAAAAGGGACTTAAAGTGGCATCTTACTTTCACATATGATATAATATTTTATTTTTTGATAGAAACACATGCTTTTATCATCTACATGAGGTTATTTTATTTGAGTAAAATAAAATTATTAAATATTTATTATAATTATATTTTTCAAATCACTAATTAGATCAGAGTAATTTTACACTAATTAATTCCCATATTCGGTGATTTACATTTATACAGTATGATACTATCTCTACCCATTTAAAATTAAAACTTGGCCCACTTCAAAAGTAAAGGAGCTGAAAAGAAGTGAATCTATAGATGATTCGAATTAAGAGCAAGAATTCTTATTCATATCTTTTTATATTGTTTATTATAAAATCTTTTAATTAATTAACGAAAAGATTGGACTGAGCATGCGATTGGGGTTCTGTTTACAAAATGCATCAGATTTAACTTGGTCAACTTATCCTCTTCCAATGAAACCTATCAACCGCACTAAACACTTGCCCATCATTTGAAAAAAGTTACATTCATCTTCGCCAAACTGTTGGTTACATAAAAAAAAAAATGTGAACGTACAACTCAAGAGAATAAGCATTGTTTATCTCTACGTTGACTTAATAGTAAGTAATAATTAGAACAAATTCTATAACAGTTTTGTTTAGTGATCAACATATTAACTACCATGATACTTTCTAAGATTTCCATAAAGCTACCTAATAAAAACCTTTTGCCCACAGGGCTTGTAGAAAGGAATGTTATGCCATTCTTCATATCTACAATACCTCTCCTACTACATCTGATTTCCTATGCATACCAGAGTTTCTGTTTTCAGCCAAATTGCAAGCATGCCCTAAGATTCGTACACCACTGCCTATAAGAGAAGCAAAACTCTTCATCTCTGCCATGTTACCACTGCCATGCTATAAGTTTAATACTCTGAAATAGTTTATCTCCACAAAAAATCCTTCCCCCAAATATACATTCATTCATTTGCTTCCACATGTTCCAGATAACAACACTCTAGATCATCCTCCACTTACTGATATCCTTGTTTTTCACTAGAGCAATTGGTGTTTGCATAAAGTGATCTTCTAAGGAATTTGTTAACACATAACTGTAGTTAAACCATTTGAAACACCTCTTCCAATTACTATTTGTTTCCTTGCGTGTCAGGAACACATGATTGCACGTTTCTTTTACCTTATTACTGAAACAACAACTGTGATCATTAAAACTAACTTTAATATTCTTGGCACACATGTTATCACGTGTAGGGAGCTTATTTAGGAACATTCTCCATAGTATGTGAGATACTTTTGGGGGATATTAATACTCCACATATAGGACATCAACTTTTTTTGTTGGCGCCCCGATCTGATTTGGTACAGATGCGTGTATGCTGATTTGACACTGAAAACCGATGAATCTCCAACTTTCCAAAACCATTTGTCAGCTTCCTCTCTTTGAAACTTGCTTCACCAATCAGATCATATAGCTTCTGTTTTTGTTCACTTTCTCATTCAAAACACCTTTTCCAAGTCTACTTATCCTGTATCCAACTGCCAACCTTACTATTATTCTTATCTTGTTGATCTGAGATAAAAAACAACCTTGGAAAAAATCTATTAAACACTTGTTATCAACCCAATTATCAGACCAAAACTTAACATTCTCCCTATCCCCTACTCTATTCCATCATATCTTCAAACCACTTCTCCATATTATCACCTCCACAAACTTTCCTAAGGTCTCTCCACCAGCTTGACACGTGACATTGTTTATCTGCATTTGTTAAACCTCTCCATCCTCCATAATTAGAATTTAAGACATTCTTCCACAATGAGCGATCTTGCTAAAATAAGTTCCACCTCCACTTTGCAAGGAGTGCATCATTGAATACTCTAACATCCTTCATTCCTAGCCCTCCACAACTTCTTGATTGACAAATTTTCTCCCACTCCATCCACGAGATTTTTTTCTACTTTTCTCACAATCCCACAAGAAATCTCTTTGAAGTCTAACCAATCTTTTTAGCAACACCACTTGGAATTTTGTAAAAGATAGATATTAGATTAGGTGAGATGATAAAACATAATTAATAAGACATACCCTTTCAGAAAATGACATGAGTCTCTTCTTCCAAGGTGATAACTTCTTCACTTTCTTCAACATAGGCTTCCATGTGACTTCCTTCTAAACAAAAGGTATACTCATCAACCTACAATTTAGTATCTTGCGAAAATTCTACAGCTCTTGTTTGTCCGTGTCAACACCCCCTAAAATATTCTTGAAAAAAAATTAACTTGAGACCTGACATCAATTCAAAACATCTTAATACACTTTTTATGAAGATTGCATTTTTAAGATTTGTAACCCTGTAAAATAGTCGATCATCCGCATATTGGAGCAAGCTCACCTCCACACACCCCTTTCCAATAAAACAACCTTCAAATAAATTCTTCTTAATAACTTCCCTCATCAATCCACTAAGACTTCCTGCCACAATTTAAACAAAAAAGGGGCTAGTGAGTCACCTTGTCTAAGCCCTCTTCGTGGAACAAACTCCCTAATAAGACTTCCATTTACCAACATCGATATGTAGGTGGATAGTAGACATTGTTGAACCCAACCAATCCATTTACTACTAAAGCCTAATCTTTGAAGCATATAAAAAAGGAATATTTAGTTAATTGAATCATATGTTTTTTCATAATCAATCTTAAAAACCAAACATTTTTTCTTCCTCATCTTTGCCTCCTCCTCTGTCTCATTTGCCACAAGAACACTAGGGAGTATGTACTTACCTTCCAAAAGGCACTTTGTCTCTCATCAATAATCCTAGATAGAACCTTCTTCATATACTAGCACAAATTTTTGCTAGAATTTTATACATACATCTTACAAGAGATATTGCTCTAAACTCACCAAGATTATGAGGATGATTAACTTTTGGGAAAAGAGTAATGTTGATGATTTGACTAATGTACCAAAGTCACTTATAATAGACAATAAGTATAAAATCGTCTTCTGAAGGACTTCATTGATATTTGATTAAGTTACAATTATACTATTTAAGAAATCTAACTTTACTTATAATAATATTCACAATGGTTTATTGATTGTTTTGTTTGAGAATGGAAAGTAAATGAAAACAAAATTTATAAACAAAACAATAACAAAGATTAAGATATACTAAATGATTAAAAGTTGAGATTGAATTTCATCTAACTTTACTCATTTGTAACCTTAATAGTCATACATATGAAAACTTTTCCTCTACTAAATTATTTGGGATTATAGTCACCGAAAACTAATTCCTTTGTAATGAGATCCTAAGTTACCTTCATAAATATCAATTACTTGCATATTTAAGAAGATAACTTGTATTAAGAACATTCATAAAGACCAATATTTGGTATTCTATTCCTAACAATCCCAATCATTAAGTATTTAATCTCAAAACAAGATCTAGAAAACACTTCCCAATCAAATTCCAAATCAAAATTTATTTTACGAGCAATCAACACATAAAAAACATTAGGAGCAGAAATGAAACACTAATGGGTAGAAGAGAATAAATCATATATATGAAAACCAAAAACTACATTAGAGTTTAGTAAATTACATAAAAAAAAAAAAGAAAGATCAGTTACTCATTTTCATGAGAGTTGATTCACAAAAGATGAGAAGATGCTGAAGCCTCAAGTCGAGATCACCATTCTTTCGTCTCTAGAATTTTGAAAACCCTTCCAGTTCTTTAACAATGAAGTTACCTAATGGAGGAGAGAGAGTTGCTCCTTTTGGCTTATCCTCTTTTGTCCTAAAAGAAAATATCTCTTTCTTATTTATATCATTTGACTTTTTAAATAGAAAAATAAATCTTGAACATTTTCGTTTGAGCGCTAAACAATTTTGCTCGAGTAAAATTGAGGCAAAAAACTCTCTAATGTATGGTAGAATTTGCTCAAGCCTTTTTGTTCGCTTAAGCAAATTTGAGGTAGAAAGCTTGCTTGAACAGTTTTTCTAATTTCTTCCTTGAGCTTTCTACTTTTTCTGTTCAATCATCTTCTCTTTTTCTTCATTGGCTTACAAAATAACACAAATTTCATTTAAGAGCACTTAAAATTTGAATGGTTGGATTTCAATTAAACTAAACTCATATATATATTTTTTAGCATCAAAGAGGATAAAACAAAATAAACTAAGAGTGTAAGAGTACCAAAATTCTAATAAAATACATCTAAAATCAAGTAAAATTAACCTTTAACAAGTAATAAAATAGGAATTACAACCTTTGGGTAGCACATCGCTTAGATGAAATTCCACAAGAAACCTTTTAATATCATCTTTGATAATTTCCCAAAAGGCTTTAATGAATTTAAAAATAAAACCATCTAGCCTTGGGCACTTAGAGCTATCACACTCCCATACCGTTGCTCTTATTTCTTTCTCATGAAATTCCTTTGTTAACCCTTCATTTTCCTCTTGTGAAATCTTCTCAAAATAGACTTTATCTAACTGTGGTCTTTCACTTTCTTCTTCTTCATACCTTTCATAGAAAAAATTCCTAACTTTTTCTTTGACCTTCATGGGCTCATCCTCCCACTTTCCTTAGATATAAATACCTCTTAGCAAAGTTTTCCTCCATCTCTAATTAATAATCAAATGGAAGTATTTGATATTATTATCTCTTTCTTTCAACCACTTTCTAGACTTTTGTCTCAGTATGCTCTCACTCCTTCTAACCACCTTCCAAAACTCTTCTTGTAACTCTATCCTTCTATTAACATCCTCCTCCTTTAATGATCCACTATCTTCCTTCACATCCAAGAGATTGACTTTTTTTTACAATCTTATTTTGTATTTTAGTTGATTCCACAAAAATATTGACATTCCACTCCTTTATACTTTTATTTAGAGCCTTAATTTTTTTCTTGAGGACATATTCTCCCTACCCTTGAATCTCCTTCTATTTTCATATTCTTTCAACTAACTCTTTGAAACTTTTTTCTTGAAACCAATACTCCATGATTCGGAAAGGCTTAGGACCTTAATCTACCACATTGTGTTTCAAAATAATAGGGCAATGGTCATATATGCTCTGATCCAAGATTTTTGTAAGCAAATAGGCCATATACTAAACCATTCATTTGTCACAATAAGGTTTGGAGATTCATGGAAATGTCTTAAATAAAAATTTAAGTTGGAGCTTTAACATAGAGCTTCCATGGCTTCTTCTGTATTTTTTCTTTTTCTTCTTCTGCTTAGTGTTGTCTTTTTGTTATGTCTTTGTTGTAACAATCGTGAGATTGTTTTTAATTTTTCTTGATTGAATCTCATTTACACGTTTTTTTGTATTATTTCATGTTTTGTATTATTAATGCTTTTGGTAAGGTGGAAGCCATCTAATTGAACCTAATTGGAAATCAACTCAATAAAGAAACTCTAATATGGATATATGAAAATTGAAACAATATGCATAGGATTCTTGGAATAAAGATATGTATGTTGTATGTGTTCGTTGAGAAGCTTAAGTGAAAACATTAGTGCCTAATGAGTGTGCATAATAAGGAATTTAGCTGCTTGCTTTAATAGTTAGGACATATTACAAAGAAATTAGGATGAAGTTTTAATGATAGTTGGTCTTGAACGATTATGCACTGGCTAGGTTTGAGAAAACACAATAGGAGCTAAAAATAGTGAAATATGAGTTATGTGTCATTTGTACTTTGCCTTGTGTTTTTTGTGTTCAGTTAGTGGGATTTGATGTCTAACCTAGGTCCAAACTAACTCCTACTAATAACTAATTGTGATAACCTAATCTTGTTTTTGCTTGACTAATGTTGAATATAACTAATGTTTGATATTCGACAAGGAATTTGAGATACGAATCCAATCCTTAAGGAGATTGATATTTTATTAAGTTTATAATGTTTCATTGTAAATAAAATTGATAATATAATACCTAGAACATTAGTTTTTCAATGTGGCATAGTAAACATAAAGTGTCAATAAAATTCTATTAAAATGAGAATAAGAACAAATAAGACAACAATATAGTATACAAAAAAATATCTATAGACAAAGAAACAATTAGATTAAATTAAAAAAAAAAGGAAAGAGTAAATAACCAAGTAACTCGTACCACAAAGAACAATCAAAGGTTGTCAATATAGTATATAACCACAAAGATCAACCCAAATTAATTAAATAATATTAAAAAAGAAAGAAAAAAAATTAAATCAACCAAACGTAAGGGCCAAAAATTGAACAAGTAAGCATTTAGATAGAAGAATGACTAATTATTTGAAATTGAATTAACATAATGGTGGAACTACATACATTGTTTCTAATGTTCTTAGAAATTGTACTTGAATGGATGAAGTTATCATCAACAACTAATTAAAAATGAGGAAATACGTCTAATTAGTTTTGTATATGCTTGATTAATCTTTGGTTTTTAATACAAACTTCTAATAACCACTTATTAGAGTTTGAGTTCAGAGATTAAGTCAATATCATAAAATCAACTTGTGAGATTTATACGTAATTAATTTGACTCGTTTGAATAATTATGATATTATTAAAAAGATGTTCAAATTGGTTATAAAATAACTATTTATTACCTTGATTGATTCATAATCAAAAAAATTTGAAAATCAAATTTACCTTGACTACTTTGTAATTAATTTTATTCATTCAATTAATTATGATATTTTTTAAAAATAATTCATTTAGTTACGAAGTAACAAATTACTTTATTTGTTAACTTGATCGATTTGTAACGAAACAAGTTTCAAAATCAAAATTACCTTGATTTATTCAATTAATTTTGATACTATTAACAACGTAATATTTTAAAAAATAATATAACGAAATCTTTGAGATATTCAATATAAATAAATTTTTGTTGTGTTATAGGGTGTCAAACATCAGTGATATTTTTGTCAAAAAAACATGTTTTTGAAATTTTGGAAGTCTTAACAGCAATGTAGATGGTGCCAATAGTAGGCCCACAATGTTTTTGTTAATAAATTGGGCTGCGATGTTATGTATTGTGGCCCAAATAATTCTGCTGGTAATCTAATACTAATTTTACTATTTAATCAATTAAATTTAACACTAATCTATTTAATTAATTTATTCTTATACTCTTTTAATTATTTTATCTATCAAATAATTACTTAATTTTATTTTAATTATCTTCACACATACAATAATTTTTTTATTAAATTACATAAATCATTTTTTAAATTTTGCAAAATTATACAAACAGCTTATACTATTTTTTATTTCTATACTTTTCTTAGTTTTTAAAAACTATACACACTGACACTCTTTATATATTATACTAACAACCTTACTAGAAATAATTATAATAATTAAAAATAAAAAATATTTATATAATTTCATAAAATCTCAAAATTATTTTTATAATTTAATCTAATTTTTAACTTTTTTTTTTATCAAATACCAACTTATTGAATACTTTTAAATTTTATTTTGAGATCCACACAAATCTTAATTTTTAAAATTCATAATATTTTCATAAACATTAATATAATTTATTTTAACTTAGTCAAATATATTTGTAATATAATTATTTAAATTTGTAATCAATAATAATAGTAAATCAAATTAAAACAAAATAATATACTAACTACTTAATAATTAAAAATAAAGAAATTTAGAGAAAAAGAGAATGTTACAAATTGTATCCATTCTTCAACATATTGATGATAAGTTAGTGTGACTTAAATATTTTTGCATCTTAAAACTAGTCTTTAAGTTTTATTTGGAGTAGTTTGGCGGGTGGGAGACGGTGGCAACGGCGGCAATGACAACAATTTGATGGTAACAATGGTAGATATTGATGATAATGATAGCGGTGAATGATAACGACGATGACAGTAACAATGACGATAATAATGATAGTGGTGTTACAATTATGGGAATAGTGATGATGACAAAGACAATGATGTTGTGATAGTGGTGATAGTGGTAGGGGATGGTGATGACAATAATAGTGATGAAAATGATAGTAATGATAATGGGAATAGTGCTAATATTAACAACGAAAAATTTATTATATTTTTTAAAACTAAAAATTAAATTTACATTTTTTTAGTTTTAAAAATATTTTAAAATTAAATTAAAAATTATTCAAATCTATTTTTACCAAATATATTTTATTTTAAAAATTAAATTTAAAAATAAAAAATTAAAAACTTACAACCACAATTTAAAAAATAAAAATTAATAATTATTATCTTAAAATAAATAAAAAAATTAGAGGTAGAGATTTAAATACACAAAATTAAGTGGACAAAATATACATATTTAAAATATTTATATATAATTTTTAAAAATGAAAAGGTACAAATGTACTCCCTCACTAATTTGTCATTGCGCATGATTATAGTAGTTCGGATAACATCATGATTCTCGAATTCATTAATAATCATATTACTAACATCTAAACATCTTGATACTCAAATTAACTAATCATAAGATATTTATTAATCCTAACACATGATAATCTTATATTATTGATCCTTAATGATTAATTAGTATTTTCATAGTCCTCAAATACGCATTCCCTTAGTTTAGCGGAGTATTAAACAAAAATCTACTAGAATAAAAAGAATTATCTTGATACACTTGTACAAGTACAATAAATATAAAAAAAATTATATTGTATAAATTATTATATGTGTATAATTTTTTTTAGTGTTGCTTAGAACACTGATTAATGAATTAAAAAGAAAAAATTATGGAAAATAGTGTGAAATTGCATTTTAAAATTATAGAAACCCTTCTCCGTTCCATCTCTCTTATATTATATCATTGTTTTGTTTTAAAGAGAAGTTTTTATTTCTTTTCATTAATGCTACAATAAATTCGATGTTCCCTTCCCCACACTTTTCTTTTGGGGATGTCAAATAGACGCAATCCAATGTCCCAACCCACAATGGTAAGGTTACTATTTTTGTAATTAGTCTAAGTAAAATGTATATAACCAATAGGCCGTAAGGTTGTGTTTGAGGGAAAAGTGAATTCAAAACGCTTAAACACATCAGGTTAAGTTTCCTCAAATTTTTTAGATGGCTCAAACTGTTTTTAATGTTTGAGTCATTTTTTTTTCATTTTTTTAAAAATGAAATCTATGTAAGAAAGTACCAAAACATAAACAAAAATACAAAACAATGAAATTAATTAAAAATAGAGAAAAAGCATTCTTCAGGTCAAATTACTGAGGTGGAAATTTTTCCAACCTTAGACTTAACATAGATCGAGTTGAAATCTATGCGTTTGTGTTTTCATAACTAATATTAAAAAGACTTTTGGCTAAATTGTGAATTTGAATTAGATTAGATATTGTATTTTTAATTTATGTTATTCTGTTCCATTGATTTTTATAGTTTATTTAAATATTAAAATAACTTTCTTGCCTTATTAATTTGTAAAAAAAAAATACATCAAAAGATGAACGTATTTTATTTAACAAAGTTATGAATGTAATTATATAAATATCAATTAAATATTAATATAAACACTAAAATTATTTCTCGTAGAATATAGTATAAACCAAATAATCTACTATCCTAGCCAAGTACTGGCCATTTCTTGTTGTGATTTGAGTTATCCCATGCAAGTTAGTATCACAAATAAGAAAAATCATCCATGAACTCTTAAATGTTAATTGACATCCATAGAGAAAAAAATAAACGAAGTATAGATATAATAAATAGTATGGTGTTACAGACAAAAAAATGTTAATAAAGTGCTTGATACATAATAACAGGCAAACACCTTATCAACAACAACCACATTATCTTTCCATTTATGATAGGACAACCAAATTGGAAGATACTTTTGAAAAATTTATGCAAGCTTCGTTGTCCAATCAGAAAAATACAAAAGCTTCCATAAGAAATTTAGAAAC
>JAMLFT010012095.1:0-10632 GCA_026544285.1 Pachyrhizus erosus | reverse complement strand
GTTTTTCATCTTGGCTGTCATTTTCTCCTATTCTCTGTGTACAGTGCTCCAAGTTAGAGCCAACATTATCCATATCAATGTTATCATTTTCTGCATTTGATACCACAGCATCAGTAGCATCCTTTAGGTTACCTACCACCCCATCATTAGAAGGAGCCTCTGAACCAATACGAGAATCATCAGTGTCATCTGCCAAACCACTAGCTTTCTGTTTCTGCATCTCTTCAAAAGCTGCACATATTTCCTTCACAGCTTGGGCAAAGTACTTTGTCTTGCCTTGAAGACGAGCAGACAATTTATTTTTAGCCTCACTGGTAAATGTCTGAATATCTGCTGGGGCAACAAAAGCTCTGAAAAGGAAAAGAACATAACATAGGTACAATTGTAATAAAATAAAATGCATGACATTCAACATTATATAATGAGAAAGAATAAATAAGGACAAAAAACACAAGTGTTAATTTTTTTAAAATTTGGGGGCTAAATGGAAGAAAATACAAAAATTAATGTAAACTACAAAATCTTATTATCTTCTACTTCAAAAAATTAATAAATAGCAAAGACAGTACCAGAGCAGAGGATAAAACATTCTTACAGAACAACCAATGCCTAGAAAAAGAGCCACAGAAGATATACATTAGCTTAAAAGGGTTGTTCAAGCCCTTTACAAGAAGGATATAATCTCAAAAGATTCATCTAACACAGAAAAGTCTCTCAAATCACTTGTCCAACATCAACAAGTTTTCTATTAGGCTATTGCTGACCAAGAACTAATATTTGCAAATGTTGATGTTGGAAGGTCCATACAACTACATAGAAGCTCAAAAATCATAGCTATAACCCCAAAATAAACTTCTATTCTTGGAGAGAATTGAAATTTCAAGTAGCATATTCCACTATAACATCCATCTAAATCCCCGAGTTTGATTCTCATTACTTGAAAAGATTCAATTCCATACTCTGACTGTCTGATTCATTAGGTATATCATATACGACTTCTCTGTCCTCTTATTTTTGGATATTCATACAATCAAGGACCATGAAAGGTAGTAGGGGAGCCTAGAAATGATCCAACCCCTCCATCCCTTAAAACTCAATGCAAGGAAGAGAGACGATTAAATTCAGAATCATAAATACCACAGATGGTTTATCTAATTTACACAACTAAACTCAAATACTGAGGAATAAACTGTTTAATCCTTTCTCCAACAATCAAATCATCTCTGCAAACCCAACTGCATGGATCATGACAGAATGTCCTCACGTTTAAAGCAAAGAAACAAATTTTGACACACAACAATAGCTTCAGCCACATTAAAAGTTTCTCTCTTTCTCTTATGACCCATAATCTTGAAAACTTCTATGTTACAGATATAAAATATTAAAATTGTCCCAATGCCTCCACCTAACAGCTTAAGCTTTCAGGATAGTTAATCTTTGATACCACATTATAGCCTTAAGTCCTTTACTCCTAGACCAAGTAATTAGGAATAACATGACATGTCCTTGCCACTCCCATTTTTTCAATTGAATTATAGCACAAAGTAAAAAGTGGGGCACATGCACTATCCATTCTTTAAGTCAAAGGGACCTTGTCAAGGTGGGTGTATTAGAGATATAAATCCTTTTTTCAGGCTCCACCTAACAACATAATCTTTTTTAGATAAGTTAGTCATCCACAGACACCAGAGCCAATTATACACTACAAGTAATTAACGAAAATAACTATTTATATTCATCTATTAGACACCTAGCATCATCAATCTTGAAATGAAACCACAATTATTCATCATAATATAATTTGTACCACCACAGTTCTTCGCACACTACAATGTAACCTTTTATCAGTTGATGTGTCAAAGAAAACTCTCCAGTATTTATCAAAAGCCAAAGGCTTAAAATTGAAGCTCACACGATAATTAGTGAGACAAGTTACATGGTACTGTTTCCAAAATTCTACATATGCAACTTTTATCATTTTTTTCATGTTCATATTATACTACAAACTTGACAGCTTAAGGGTATTCCTCTTTACTAATTCACATAAAAGTTTATATATTTATGGCACTAGTTATTAAAGGCATTCCAGTAGAACTCATCACCACTCATCAGATTACAATCATTACATGACAACCTATCCATTCGCGTACTTTTTAGCTGCATATTAGTTACAAGAGAAATCAGATGAGAGAGGCTTACATTTCTTTTGTACCAAAGAATTGAACAAAATATTTCTTTGGATCAGGAATTTTCTCCCAATCTTCAGGCCTGCTGATCTGAAAAGAAAGATGCAACAAAATCAGCATCCTCAGTACTAATGATAACTGAAAGTTCAACCAACCACCATAAGTTAAAAACCTTACAACATTGCACAAAGAAACAACATAAAAAAGGGACAACAGATCAAATTTACCAAAAATACTAAAATTGGTGGGTAGAATAACCTGTGCACTAAAAGCAAAAGTACATCATATATTGGAATTAGGGTTTGGGTCTAACTCAAACTCAAAAGCTAACTTACAGCCTCACACTACATAAACTATTTTAGTCATATCCTGGTCAATGTGGGATCTCCAACACAATCCTCACATCACATCCCCAGCAAGAAATTTTTAAGACTGGACATCTACAGGTGGTCTAATAACGACCTGATAACAGGTGGTCCATGGTTCGATAGACCCAACAACAACAACAATAATCAGATTCTAGCAGCATCTTAGAATTTGGATTTTGACCTCACATAACCCTAGAAGTTTGCTTATTCATGAGGTTGCCCCAACTTATATTCAGTATTCTAGTCATATCACTAGGTGGGATCTCCAACACATCACATTAACAATGTGAAATCCCTCATCTGAGCAATTTCACATACTAACAAGGAAAAAGGGGTTGAAAGCCAAGTTCAACCATTCAAAATCCGGAGTAAAATAACCTAATAAAGACGTCACCAAAAATCAGCAGTTAAACAGAGAGAGATGAGATGTGCATCGCAAAATAGAACACGTAATCATAATAATATTAGAGAAAGAAGAAAAGTTGAAGGAAGAGAGTAAGACCTTAGCAGGCCAAGCGGGGAAGCCCTTGACCTTAGCGAGCACAAGATCGCCCAAACTCAAGTGGCCATTGGCCTTCGCCTTGTTCGCTCCGCGTCGACGCCCGGGAGCCATGGCGGCTCTTGGACGCTACACAGAGTGACCGCAATTGAAAAACGACGTCGTGGGAGAACGAAAGGAAGGATCAGAAAACCCTAGAGAAATCCCGCGGAAGCGCCGCGGGGATCTTGCGCAGGGTTTCGGCGGCTGCGGTGGCGGCGGCGGGGCGCGCGGCGGAGGAGAGAGAATTGAGAAAAGGAGAAAGAGAATCTGAGAGTGAGGGAATTGCAGGGATTGCGATGCGAGGCGGTCGCGGGGAGAAGGAAGAGAGAGAGAATAATAGATTTTGTTTTTGTTAGAATGGCTTTGGCTTTGGCTTTGGCTTTGGCCAGAAGGAGTATGGGACCTAATGGGAATTTTCTGATCTTTTTCTTTTTTGGTTTTGCCACTGCCTAAAATGTTTTTAGCATATCGTTTCAAAATCCAACCAGACCGGCCTCACCTGCTTATATACAATTTCGTTTTATTAATCAACTATTTTTTCAATAGATCATCTTATTTAAATCGCTTCAAATTATCATCTATAATAAAATAATTTTATTTGAATCATGTATAACAAAATTCTTTTTTTTTTAAATAGTTAACACAGTTCTATAATTGAAATCATGTTTAAATTAAAACGACTCTATATCAATTATACTTACACTATATTAGTGTGATTATTTGTTTATCAATAATTTTATTTTACTATAATTTTAGGATGATATTTTTAAATTAAAAATAAATCTATTTTTTTAATCCATCATTATAAAATTAATAAATTTATTATATAAGGTCATTTGTGATTTTTTTAATGATAACTTTAAGTATTATTTATTAGAAACAATCTTGCTTAAACTCATAAAATCATTATTGATGATGAAATTTTTTTAAATATTTAACACAAGTATATATCTTAAATTTGATACTATGTCCGTTCTTATTTATAAATAAAATAAAATATTTTAATATATATTAAAAAAATTATTTAATTATGTATTAAATTTTATTAATTTTATAATTTTTTTAAAATTAACCTTATTATTTAAAAGATTATTAGAAACTTGTTTATAAATGAAAAGGTGAAATAAAATTATTTAAAGTATAAAAATAATAAAATAAATAATATTTTTTTTAAAATATCATTAAATAAAGAAAAAGTAGTTAAAACTTATTTATATTTAAAACAAAAAATTAATTAACTTTTTATTTATAAAAAAATAAATGAATAGTAAATTGTATTCTCAATTTTATTCTATTTTAAAGAATTTTTTTGTAATTTTTATAGTTTTTTTTATAAAACATTTTCTGTGTCAAATTGTTCGAAGCAATTCTCTTAAGAAGAGTAACAGTAAGACACTCTTTCTAATATACTTTATTATAAATTAAAATTTGTTTAAATTATAAAATTAAGAGAAAAAATGGTTAAAAAGAAATTAAATTTATAAAATTATAATTTTCAATAAATTTAAATAAGAGAAAGTACTGGTATATTAAAAAAATGTGTATAATAACACTTACTATAATATATGTGTGTGGGCGTTTGTTATTATCAATGTGTTACGGTATTTCTGTTTCTACTAACCGTTTTATTTAAAGTTGATACACTGAAAGTTTAGATTAGGAAAAAAGAAATGAAAAAGAGAATAGAAACAAAATTTGTATTAAAACGTTTTTTTGACTTGTTTTTCTCTCTCTTATTTATTTACTCGAAAGCTCACCCTGATTCATTAATGCTAGTAAATCCTAATTAGTTAATATTCATTACTTGAAAATTGGTAGTATAAAAATAATTCGCATAGAAACCAACACTTATTTTAGTAAAATGTTTTTCATGCAAGGTTAGAAGTGATTCCCAATTTTAAGGAAAAGCTTTTAGGAAAACTACTCATCAATGGATTATTTCGAAATTGAATCCAAGTCCTGATATTCTAGGTATAAGAAACCAATTCAAAGCAATTACTCATATAATATTACAACAAAAAATTATACTTTTCTTAAATAATTTAAAATTTTGTATTTTTTTAATTCAGAGAATTTTATCCTTTCAATTAGGCTCATCTTATTCTATTAAGACTAGCAATTTAGCTTGTGTAGTGTATTGAATAAATATTTATTTTTATATAATTAAATTTATAAAAATAATATACTAACTATTAATTATAAAATAACAGATTTTACATATTTTGAATTACAAATGTTTATAAAATTTCTTGTTGAATTAACCATTAATTATAAAATAACATATTTCATATATTATTTTAATTACTTTTTTGTAAAAAGAGTATATTTTGAACGACTTTAGTTTTAAAAAAATGAGTGAAGTTTGTTGTTAAATTAACCATTAAATATACAATAACATATTTTTACATATTGTTTTATATATTTTTTCGTTTTGCAAACAAAAATATATTTTTAACTCTGTTTATGTGGATCTTAAAAAAAATCAATTTTAACTTTGATTAAAAATCCTTACCAGAAAACATGTAATTATTAAAAACAATTACACTAAGACTCCTTAAAAAAATTTAATATTACATATAATTTCTCTATTTTTTATCATTTACAACATCTTCTTATTAGAATACACAATGTAATGTTTTTCAACATGAATAAAAAAAATAGTATATAGTTGGAGAAAATCACAAAAGTGTTTAGTGTAATTTATTTTAACAACACAAAATTGTTAGCATAAGTATTTAAAGCATATGTGAAAGAAGTAAAAGATAAATATTATTAAATAAAAGCATAAATATCTAGCATCTTAACATTTTTTAGAAGTATTTAATTTTCCTTAAATAATTAATATTAATGGAAAATATTATATTTAATATTTAATATGTATTCTTAAAATATACATTAAAGAAATTGTATCATTATACTTATTCTGTTGGTAATTCTTAATTAAAATTGTTAAAAATGCTGAAGCATAGTATATGATTGGGCTCGTTTAATCATGTAAATGAACTGCTTTAGTATATCCAGCTGTCCTTACTACAATTCCGATGGACTATAAATGTTTGATTTTAATTAATTTCCGGATAAAAATTTTATTTTTCAAAAGTTTAGCTAAAAAACATTATTATAATTAGACTTAAAAAATACTTTTAATTTCTATTAAATGGACAAATTTTTATTTTAGTTTATGATAAAAAAAGTTATTTTTTACTTTTTAACAATTTGATATAATTATTTTTAATCCTAAAAAATTGAGCCAAATTTGAACTTATTCTTATAAAAAAATTATAATTTTTATCTCTCTAAAATCTAAAATTATTATTTTTAATTCTTAACGTTTATTTTAAGAAAAAAAATCATTTTAAAATTTAGGGTAAAAGAAAAGAGGTATCATATGTTAATACGGTACAATAGACACTAATAGGTGTTAATTAATAGTCACATGACCTCCATTTAAACACATTTATCACATAAAAATAGGCGGAAAAAAACAATTATTTCATTTTTTTAAGGATAAAATTATAAAAAAAAATTACACACAATATTACCAAAATCACCGAACACGGCTCTTAGTAGTTAAGGTTTCAAATGAATTAATTGGAGGCCTCTTTAAGTTTGAAGCTAACAAAAAAAAAGGCTATTCTGACTCCTCGTAAGTAAAAGATATTTTATAATTTTAGGATCCATTGCATAGAAAGGAAAGAAGAGAAATAAAATGAAAATAAAAATAAAGATATTTATTTTAAAAAAAATATAGAACTGTGATAGTAATAAATAGGTTAATAGAAATAGATAAAAAATAGAATGAAAATAACTAGTGATCTCTACACCTTTTATTTCTCTCCTCTCTTATTTTTTCTCGACCAAACACATTCACCTTTTTTTTTCCACCTTCTTTCCTCTTCACTTTATTTCTTCTTCACCAAACAAGGAGTTAATTACATGATCATGATATAACTATGTAAATGACAATGCTACTAAATTGTACCATTACAGCCACTAGGTATATAAATTATAGATCACATACTTCATATTCACAAAACATTGTCATTAAAGTATCGAGTTTCTCTTGTAATTCATCAAGATGCCAGCAGAATTAAGGTACTTCTGAACATATAAATAAATGTCAATAGTCAAATAACTTCATCTTAAAAAGTTTCATAATAGTGTAATCAACATTTTTTTAATTATAAAATAGATTCATTCATACAAGAGAAGCATACTTGGGCGGCAAAGGTTACAAGACTTGGTTTTTATTAAATATAACAGCTTTTAAAGAATGTTTTAATCATAGTGATTTGATAGATCTCATTCTCCTAAATGATTCTGATGATAATAATGAATGGCTTATGGGAGAAATAGGTGGAGATGGTGAAGCATATGCTGAAGATGAATTGGTGTTTGACGGTGATACCTTGACTTAAACAGTTTTTGCTAATGCAAGTAAGGTTAGTGACATTTAAAAAACACTAGGTAACAGACGAGATTAAAAAAAAACAATTGTAACTGCTTCTAGTTCTAAGCCATCAAGCTCTAAGGGACAAAGAAATGAAACACAAGAAGACTGTGGAGATAAAGAAACTAAAGAGGAAGAGGTCTACAAAGTTAAACTGAGGAAGAGATGGCAGACCTTGAAGATGAAGAAGTTGAGACCAATTAAAAACTAGTATTAGAATTCAAATATTTAGTTTGCTCTAAAGACTTAGAAGCTTAAACTTGTTTGATTCCTTTATTTTGTTGTTATAGAAATGTGTGTTTAGTTCTTAAATTCTAACCGTTGATCATTAATTATGAATATACCATTAATTATGTGTATTTTTTTCAGCATATATAGGTGGAGTATAAATATATGTTAAGGGTTCAAAGTAGTGGTCATCCTGCTATTGGCTATCTTGTTATAGCATTTTTGGGATCAAGCACTTGACACGCAATTTGAGATTGACTACTATGCTTTAACACCCAATCATTTCTACTTCATTTACTCCACACACACACACAAACAAAAAGTTGCATATTCTGCCTGTGAATATCCATTTAAAGAATAAAAAATTACTAGTAGTAAGTTACACAAATCACTACAAAAAACAAGCCCACCTTGCCAATTTATCGTGAATGCATTTTAATATTTACCATGACCATAAAATTTTAAGGATCTGCTTTTGCCTTTCAAAATATATGCAAGAAACACCAAAACAGAATCCATTTAAGAGCATGGCAATTAAGTTGAACATACTTGGTTATCAAACGTTTCTTATCAATCTCTTAAAATGATTCCTGATCATAGGATTAATCAGTATGCCAAAATGGTAGCACGACAGAAATATATCAGTTTATTAGGATCTAAGGCAGCCTTACAGTTAATGAAACTCGAGAGATATCAAAATTTTACTTTTCACACAAACAAATTAGCAATTAAATATAGAATTAGATACCCTCACCAAAATAATCATCTGATATTACAGTGGATAATTAGCAATTTCAAGATGAAGGTACTCAAAGTTCCAAATCTGTGTGACAAAAAAATATGCCAATGAAACCAAATTGAGCACTAGACTGTAGTTTGATGGTCAAATCTAACAACCAAAACTGACAAAGATTGTGTTCAGTTGATAAAATTATATCAGCTGCAACTTATACCTAAGGTGATAGACAAAGCATTTAAATACAGCAAGGATTCCTCAAAGAAATCTTATCCTCCATCCAGTTCTAATCAGAACCTTTATCTTTGCCTTCGTTACCAACAGCATCAGAAACCAAAGCCATGGGTCTCTGATCAATAACCTCATCAATGAGCCCAAAGTCTTTGGCCTCCTGTGGAGTCATAAAGTTATCCCTGTCCATATTTGTCTGAATAACCTCAACCGACTGGCCCGTATGCTTGGCATACAACTCATTCAAAGAATCCCAAACCCGAACAATGTGCTTGGTGTGAATTGCAATATCCTTTGCTTGGCCACTATAACCGCCAGAAGGCTGGTGAATCATGATTGTTGCATTTGGAAGAGCCCGCCTCTCCCCCTTGGCACCCGCAGCCAATAGGAGAGAACCCATGGAAGCAGCTTGACCCAAACAGATTGTATTGACTGGAGACCGAATATACTGCATTGTATCATAAATAGCAAGCCCTACATGTAACAGTGACACCAGTGCCAAGTCTCAGAACAGAACACAACAATTATACAAACTAGCAGAAAGACAAACCAATGTGCCTGTCTGACTACATCTTTTTATTGTTTTGCAAAATAAAGAGAATATGAGCAGTTAATTATAATAATCATTCACTTGGTCCCTGTAGTTGTCCCCATTTTATGTTTTAGTCCATTTATTCCCTATACAGATTTTGTCGCGACTTATCACCACCAGAAAGGTTTTGTAATGGTTTTTTTTTTTTACCATGTTGTATATGTGACATATATACCACTGGATTTGCCAATAATTAATCTTCTTCAAATAACCTAACCGACCACTTTTAGCAAGGTCTCTCCTCCCAATCAAGATTTGTGTATCCGCATGACTCAAAGCAATATAACGTTGGTTTATATAACAGTTTTACACTGCCAGAAAAATTTCTCTAGTATTAATAGCAGGAACAAAACCTAACTTTTATACATGTTTGGGGACAAAAGCTTACAGTTTTCTTGTACAGGGACTAAAACTTTGAGGACAAGTGTAAGAACCAAGTGAGTAGTTTAACCATTAGAAAATTGTAGCATATACCCATTGGGCAATTAACATCAATTATAGAATAGAAAACAAAAGACATAGCTTTTGGCATGACAAATGTGCTCCATTGTATTTTATTTTGTAGCAATGAGGGGTTTTGCAAAAAGGATTCCTCTAAAAATGAGATTTTGAAGAAGCATATGCAAATGTAATTAGATAGGATGAGAAGGGTACCTGCGGTGACAGCGCCACCAGGGGAATTGAGGTACATGTGGATGGGTTTGGAAGGGTTCTCGGATTCGAGGAAGAGGAGCTGCGCGACGACGACGTGAGCGGTGTCGTCGGAGATGGGTCCGTTGATGCAGATAATGCGCTCCTTTAGAAGGCGCGAGAAGATGTCGTATGCCCTCTCTCCTCGGGAGGAGTGCTCTATCACCATTGGGATCAGACTGTATGAACGACACCGTTCAACGTTGTTCCTTCCATTGAACAACAACTTCCTCACAACACCTCTCATAATGCAAGATTGATTCGATGGAGATTTTCCTTTTGCTTTTATCAGATTAGATTTAGGGCTTTTCCTTTTGCTTTTATCAGATTAGATTTAGGGTTTTTCCTTATGCTTCCAAATTCCTCTGCTTCGTTTTACACTTTTTATCCTTTAATTCAACTGTTTAGCACTCCTCATCTATACAATAGATTTTTATTTTTTTTTTACTTTTCAAATTTATAACAAATCAATATTTTAAATATTTCAATTTATTATATTCAAATTATGAATATATAAATTACATTATAATTAAAATTTACAGTAAAAATTAATTTAATATACTAATTATATTTTAAATTTAAAGTAAAAAATAATTATTATTATATAAAA
>JAMLFT010012094.1:0-10634 GCA_026544285.1 Pachyrhizus erosus | reverse complement strand
CTAAAGTTTAGTTCCTTTTTGTTCCTTATCAAGACCTTTGAGTCTTGTGGCGGAATTCAATTTTTCCTTATCTTCTTTCTAGGAAGAAGTGGCGGATCCACCCTTATTCTTCATCCATTTCTTAAGATTTTTGGAGCATCTTCAAGAAGAATGAATGATCCGTGGGAGAGTTGTAACAGATAAGGACTAAAAGTTGGTAAACTTTTTAAGAAAGGTTAAAAAGTAGTTGAGAGACCAAAAACTTATTTAATACTAAACTAAAATACATACAAAGTTAATGTTAACATGTATATAAAAACCTAAACTATGATAATGTAAAATACCATAAAAATTAAGGTCTTGTAAAGGATTGTTCATGTTAGGAAACATAGGCTAAAAATAGTTGTAGCAAAAATTTGTCCATAAAAGGATCCATGCGAAAGAGCATATATATGTGATAAAGTAATTACCTCTTGTAGCATGAAAACCTTTTTACAAACCTCGTAGTCCATCAACTTAAGTTGAACCTCTACAAAGTCCACAAGAACATACTCTTCAATAATCTCACAATTAGAAAAGAGATAACAATGTTAAGTATGCTATAAGGAATATAAAGGTTGCTAACATTTCCTTATGCACAATGACTATTGCTTATGGCTCGATGCCCTACCTTTATATTGTAACTCTTTAGTGTTTTAAGTTAAAGATATTGGAACCTTACATTAAGAGTCTAGCTTATGAGAAATATAGTTGTTTCTTAGTATACTGGCATTACTTGAAGTGGACTCATACATTAATATTTTTATTTCTCTTTTAATATACTTTATGCATATGACTTTATAGGTTTTCATTATATTGACGATGAAAGGTATTTAATAACACTTCATTGTTATCTAAGTAATAATAATGTCTATGATTTAACATAACCTTTTCATAACATATGTTCTTGTGTAACTTAGTCTCTTTGTTCAAACATCATAATTGAACACAAAGTAAAGAATGTGTCATCCACATCCTTACATAGTTAAATTTATATATTTCTTAATACTCAAGTAAACATAAAAATAAATTAGATAAATATTCCATATTGGCTCATTTTAAAACTTCATTCATTTTTGTCTTACACTATTAAGAAGGGTCGTACCTTTTATTATGAAGGAGAGATAAGCCCTATCTAAATCACTTTCATCCTTCTTCATGATTTGATGTATGTTTAATTACCAATTTTATAATCATCCTATTATTGACAAAGCTTGATAGAATTAAAACATATAACTCTTCATGATGGAATTATAGTGACTTCATACCTAAGGAATATATACACAATAATCACTTTGGCAATTGGTTATGACACTTTAATAACTATTCTATGTATCATTGTCATATCAAGTTAATCATGTAATCACATGAAAACTTAATATCTCATATCCACTCATGTGATTATCATAATTTAAAATGATACATACTTTATTTTATTACCAAATTATAAAAAAAAAAGGTTATGAAACCAATAACTTACACATGTTCTTTTAAATTAATTGTTAACTTAATCAACCAATTTCTTCTTGTGGATGGTTAAGAAAATGTCACAATATTCCCCATCATGGCCAAATGTTCAATGCTAGCAAAAAAATCAACATTTTTTTTTGCAAAGATAACACATTCTATAATAAGTAAATAGACAATTAGTAAGGAGTAAATACATACCATGTTAAGAGCCATATTGATGTGAGACCTTTAACCAATACTGTGGAGAATTTTACCTTTTTCTAAAACTTGATTTTATTTTGGGACAATAGCCTTTGAAAGTCAATACTTTCCCAATAGCATAAAACACCATACCAATTGATGAAATAGAGCCATCCTAAATAAAACCATTAACAACAATTAGTTTTGCACTTTTTGACTTAGCGTAAATATCTACCATCGTTCCTTAACATCCTTAAGGGTCACACTTTAGAATTGGTAATGACCTTGAGATTGTGAGATTATGTGGTGATGGCACTTCTAATGGCATCAATAATCGCATTTTAAGGAGTGAACCTATGAAAAATGAAGACATATAAAGAAATGTATATATAAAACTTAAGGTGAATAAATACATAACAAATCAAATAAAAATGTAACTTACCCTTGACAAAAAAAAAATATGACCTTGTTACTGAAGTCTTTAGCTATTAATGAAGATGATTATGCTTATTCCTCATTTCTTCATCTTTATATAAGGTATGATGATGTTTTCTCTTACTTTTAAGGTGGTAGTTGCCACAAGTAGGTGTAAAGACCTGTCCAACTCAAACTGTCAAGTGGATACATATTCTAACATTGAGGTCATAGTAAAGGCATTAAGGGTGGGTTGGGATAATAGTGGGGTAGGTTAGGAAAATGGTAGGGTATCTTAGAAAGACAGTTATATAAAAAAGGAATGCTAGATTAAGGGTGGCATATGCTAGGAAGGTGATGTTCTAAAGAGGGAAGGTGACAATGGAACATATATCTAACAACCTTACAACAAGGTTTTTAGAATATAGAACCTTTTCTTAGTAATAGAGATCTTCCCTTATCATATCATTAGCCATTTGTTGTGGTACAAAAATTGAGCATATAAGTATGCATATATCCCAAATTAATCATATATATACTAAATTAGTTAATTATGAAGTTCACTTATAAAAAAAATGACTATATTATAAAATTTTAGCCTAAGTTAATCCTTATCATTATCCTTATCAAAGTCAACTTCTTCCTTATCCTTTTCACTACATTTTGGAGAATCACCTTATTTTGATTGATTATCTTGAACCATTAATTAGTTGAATCAACCCCAATAGCTTTGTTGCAATTAGTTCTTGGCTTACAACTTGGAAACAAAGTCATTTATCAATCAATAACTATATACACAATTTTGATTTAATTCCAACAATTGAATATAAATCATAAACATATAATTCAAGAGACAAGAATTTTTGAATTGAATGAATTTGTATTTGTTTATGTTAGTTTTTTTAGAATAATTTGTAAGAACCATTACTTTTTCATCTCATTTATTGCAAATTCTAACTACTTTGATACTCATGCAACTTAGTTTCTAAATCTCATAAACTCAAACTTGTTGGTATACTTTGGATCTTCTCAATTTATCTCTAAGCGATTTTGATAAATCTCTATCTGGTTATAATTATTGACAAGATTTTTCACAATATTTGGTTATTTTGATTATTTTAATTATATACACCTAAAAAATGTTATTTTGGTACTGTCAGGACAAAAGCTTAAAAAGAATTGAAAAAAAAAATCTAAAAGTGAACCATAAATATGCTTTATAACTTGAAACATGATCTTACTTAATTATGCAAGACTTTACTTTGAGAAAGCCTTTAATATTGATGATATACGTATTTTTTGCGAACAAATTCTATCCTTCATATTTAGTGAGCAAGAGAAGATTGATTTGAATTTCAACTTCAGTATTTTATTATTGATGCTCCTAGCCATCCAAATTTAAAAAACTTATTTACTATGCTTAAACTGTGTCAATCTTTGATAAAAATAAGGAAGTCAAATACATATTATTTGATTGATTGATTAATTAATTCATCTTATCTTAACTCTTCTACTTTCTACAACTACAAGAGAAAGATAATTTTCAATAACAAAGATCATCAAAACAAGATTACATATAGGATGAAAGATGAATTTCTTTGTTAATACTATGGTCATTTACATTGAAAAAGAAATAGTTGAAAATTTTAGAATTGATTCAATTACTAATGAATTTGAGCATTTGAAGGTATGAAGAGCAGTATTTTAAGTGAATGTGATTTTTTTTTTTTTTTATGTATTGATAGTTTATTACATTTTGAAAGTGAATGTATTTTATATTGATAGTTGTACTCAATTTTTTATTAACTAGCTAGTTATCCGTGTATTTACACGGGTCATGCTCTTTATGCATATTTTAAAACAATTTATGTATATAATTATTTATTTAAAAATAAATAATAGAACATATATTTATATTTTATTTGGTGAGACAACTTAACATTATTAGGAGACTTTAAAAAAAACTACTTATATTCACTAATATCAGAATAAATGTTTTTGTCATGTGACGTCGAGAACTTTTTGTCTTTATATTTATAATATAAAAAAAAATATGATGCAAAATGAAATTAATTTTTAAAATAAAATATTTTAAATTAAAGTAAAATTATAAATGTTAAAATAGAGAATGATATGACATAAAATTTTCTCATTTTTTGATTTGGATAATGATGTTATCAATTTATTTCAATAAGACTTTCATGTGTATGTTCTTTTATTTATACATTTTTATTTTCCTAAAATATTTCAAAATATTTAAAATTACATGTAAAAATAAAAAAATTTCTAAAACTTACCTATAAAAAAATAATACAATAAAAATTCAAAAAAAATCAATCAAAGATAAATAAAATCAAATAAAAAATTAATGCTCTATGCCTAAAAATATGTACGTATTAATTTATAACATATTACTTGTTTATATGCAAGTATATGTACATGACTTGTTTTTTTATTAAATAGATTCTTTTTTTTTCAAAATAATTAATTATCTTACTCTGCAAGATGATAAAAAAATCTAAATTTAAAATAAAAAATTTAAATTATAGTAAAATTACATATTTAAACGCGTGGTCAAATTAATTTATTTTAGATAAATAATATTTTTTGGGTAATTTATCCATATCAAATTTCAACCAAATCGATTGTGTTTACAAATGTTTTTACATAATATGATAATTATTTAACTCAAGTCTACTGATTTATTCTCAACAATAATATGCTTAGAAAAGTCCATCCAAATTAGGTATATATAAAAATGGATTAATAACTTTTTATGCATATCCCATTTGATATAAAAAATTAGTTCGTAGAAATTTATTAATGTTCGACATACATGCGTTAAATAAGGATCTTAGATAACATGTTTCTGTTAAAAAAAATTTACATTTGTATTCCAGACTTGCATACGGTAATTTACACATTTTTTTTTTTTTACATAATTGAATAAGTCTCTTCAACTAATGCTAAAAAAAAAACGTACACATCCCTCCTTCATAATATATGTTCTTTAGAAAGAAATGTTATAAAATTAAATCTCACTTTTTAATGTTTTAGAGGACTAGTACATAATAAAAAAACTCATAAAATTTAATTCAATTTTAATATACACATAATAAATTATTGAGATAAAGTTATTGAATAAAAGTTAATTGCTATCAACTCTACATCTGGAGTCAATACCAAAATATAGCTCATAGAGTTTTCGTTACAATAACAACATAATTATTGGGTAAATATTAAATTATATAGTAATATTACAATATTTTTTGTACATAATTAAAATAAACAAGTAGGAAAAAAAATAAAAATACTAATATTTTTAATTAAAAACATGCATTTATATGTATTTAATTTATAATTATATTCTTAAAGTGTATTTGATAAGACATCAAGAGAACTTATAAATTAAATTTATTTGAGTAACTTATAAACTAGTTTAATTAAATAAATGTTGTTTGATATACACATTTATTTTAGTAGTTTATATCTTATTTTTATAAATTATTATATTTTTTTATTTTTTATTTTTATCTTTATTATTTGACTTGAGATATTTTTTTATTTTTTTTAATTTAATAATTAATTATATTATTTTATGTCATTTTATATCTATTAACTAACTTATAAACTACTTTTACCAACTACTTTTAATCTAATCAATTGACTTATAAATTTCTAGCTTTTTAAACTAGTTTATAAGTTTTAACTTATCAACTTCAGCTGGTTTATAAGTTAATTTTATCAAACATAACTTTAAAATAATAACATTTTTGTTATTATTTTTATATGTTTTTTTAAATATTTATTAGGTATTGAAAATCACATATAATAAATATAAATATATTTTTTTGCTGAAGAGAAAAAAAGTAGATAAAAAATAAAGAGATAACTCAAACTATTATAATATAATGAGAAGAAAGAAGGAAAAAAAATAAGAAAAATAAAAAATAAATAAAATCTTTAAAGAGCATGTTTAGTAAGATACTTGAGAAGTTTATAAGGTTTTTTTTTTTATTAACTTATAAGTTAGTTTGATCCAATAAATTTGGTTAGACTCACAAATTTATTTTAATAATTTATAATTTATTTTCATAAATTACTTCAAATAACTTATACAAATAAACTAATTTATATCTTCATTAATTTATTTAAGATATTTTTTATTTTTTAATTAAATAATTAATTTTATCTTTTTTATGTTATTTTATATTTATTAATTAACTTATCAGTTAATTTTATCAAACATTATCAATTCGATGAATTAATTTATAAATTTTTAACTTTTTAACTAGTTTATAAATTAATTTTACCTAACACAGTCAAATATTAACACATTTATAATTAAGGATAGAATAATAATTTTGATAATAGTTCATTTTCCTATATAATAATAAATGACAATTATAGTACATAAGAGTACAAATTAATACAATTGTATGTAATTTTGAATATTGAGTATCATAATTATTGATCAAGCTCCACTGTTTTTACGTAATAAAGTTTTTAAAAACTATCAACTTAAATCATTGAATAAATAAGTTTGACATAATTTGAAGTAAAAGTTAAGGTAAATTAAATCATAACTCTCAATAAATAGTTTATCCTATTTTTACTCGTACTTCCATCCAATACAGTGTGGCTGGTATGTCTTAACGGAATAAAATATGAAAGTAATGTGGTATAGTTTAATGGATTTAGACATTTAGTATTTCTTTTTTTTTTTTTTACTATTAGTTTATGTAGATTAATTTGTGAATTAAAAATAAAATATTTAATGATATATTTAATATATTGATAAATTTTCTTTCATTTAGAACAGTCCTTTTTGCTACAATGACAATATTTTTGGTACAGCTTTTATAACATTCTAATTCCTATATTCCTTGCCAATTATTTTAATATTTTTATTAACAAAACCCTTAGTACAATAAAATAAACCAAGATGATTCCACAACTGTGCATGGCTCTTAACAGTTGGGTGTTCATACGCGGCACCGCGAATGGCCGTGTTGGCCACCAATCATTGGTTTGAAATTCTGAAGAACCAGTAATTCATAACAAAGCTATATTATTAGTATTAATAATTATTATTGCTCATTATTCTTATAAATATTCTTTTTTCTTCATCGAATTAATTAATAATCCTACTATATTATCTTGATCAAAGAATTCATTACACCCTAATCTAATCAATTGCGATGAGTTGTTAAATAGCAATTCTAATTATTAATGCATGGTTGTACATCACTATTAAAGTACTGGAACAAAATTGAAAAATCGTGTGTTGTTACAATCATTATGATTATTATTAATATCATTATCCTTTTAATAGTAGCTTAAGTAAACTTAAACCATGATCACACATTAATAGGAGTTAGGCTTCCAACTTCTTTGCATATTGGAAATAAAGAAGACAAATCTCCAAATAGGGAAACCATTTTATGATTGTCTTTTCTAATTATTTTTTTGAATGTTTTTCTAATTTCTAGAACAGCTGAAATTCAGGATGGTCAAATCCTTCACCAAAGTTTTCTTTATACCGAATATTTTTAAATATTGAACATTTTTTTAATTTTATTTTAGGGAAGATGCTACTTAGATTCCGCTATAGTTGAGACCATGTGCCATTTAATGCGTGTGAACGCGTTGAAAGAAAATCATACATTAAGGTTAGGTGAATTGCTTCTTCTAGCATTTTTTATACGAGGTTTTTTCATTTTCTGAATTGTTGAACCGATTAAGGATAGAATCATAAGAAATAAATTGAATTGGTGTTTGACGTCAAATGATATATAATATTATATATTTATACAAACGTATAAACTATGTGAAATGAATCTTGACGTGCATGAATTTGCTTGCGTGAAGCCTTAGAATAACTAATTGAACCACACATGTTTAAATCTATAGTTAACTAATGTCTAGATATTTAGTGTTAAATTCAAAAGCGTATATTAAATATACATTGAGCTGACTAAAATGGTGTTTTTAATATACAACAAGTAAATACTATTGAATAGCCTTAGCATATATTTTTTATTTTTTTAATTATTATATCAGTATTTATCAATTTTGTCAATGATTAATTTCTATTAAAATATTTATTTTTATTGCAGAATCTCATTCTAATCACATTTAAAGAAACAAAAATAACAAATATTTAATACAAGCAATTTTAAAAATTAAATTTTAATGCATTTAAGTTGGTTTGTCTTAATTTTATTAGTTGAGAGAAAATTGTACGAGTCTCCTGAGAACCATTTTCACCATATTGGACATTTTAAAACCTTTTTCTTACCTTTATAATTATATATTTTAAAAGAGAAATTTAAAAGATTAAATATTTATAAGTACTTTAATATTAAAATTGGATCAAAACTAATTTTTTCCCGTACAACGCACGGGTTCAAAGTTGTATTATTAAATTTAATATATTATCATGCATTGTTTTTATATTTTTAAAAATAGATAATGTTTAAAATATCAATTAAAAATATTATTCTTTTAAACTATTAATTTATTAACAAAGTATAATAAGAGACATTATTTTAATAAAGAGGTAAAATAAAATGAGAATAAATTAAAGAAATAAAATAATATTATAAAATTGAACATTTTAAAATACAATATATTAAAATTAAAATTCATAAATTATATAAAAAAATTTAAATTTATTTACTTGAATATTTTTTTATAAATTTATACCTTGAAAATTTTCTTTCCTTGAATAATTTTTTATAAATTTATAATGTGTATATTTAAATTGATCAATATTTAATGTAATATAATATATTAAAGTCATGAATTATATAAAAATAAATAAAATTTATTTTCTTGAATAATTTATATGAATGTATAATATATATTTTTCTTAAAAAAATTTCTTTTTAAATTGATGAATAAATTTTAATGATATATATTGAGTTTAAATAATTAAAGTCCGAATACTAATTTAAAATAAATAATAGATTTACTATATCAAAATAATTTCAATAATTATTTAAAAATTTTAATCAATCCATTCAAGATTGTATATTAATTGAGAAATAAATATTTAATTTCTTACCTTGAATAATTTTCCTGATTTTAATAACATATATATATTTAAATAATTAAGTTAAAAACATTAATATTAAATATATGATGTATTTAATATTTTAAAATAAATTTGACTAATTATTTAATTTTTTCAGCTAATCAAATTGTGATATTTGTAATTGAGAAAAAAAAATTCAATTTTTTATCTTGAATAATCTTTATTATTTAATCTGCATTGGTATAGATTTAATCTATATTAATTTTTATTTTATAATTTAAAAATTATTATAACATCTTTATTACGTTTATTAAAATAATTTCTATCACAGGTAATCTAATTTTATTAAATGATGTTTCAAAAATCTTTATCTTAATATATATTAATAGATATGATTTTAATATAATTAACGTAGAACCTTTCTTTTTTTAACTCACAAACTTCAGTAATCAATTTTTAATTACTAGTATCATCTATTTATTTGTGATTTGATTAAATATATTTGGTAAAGTTTTGAATTTTGGACATCAAATTATTTACAATTTAATTTAATATTTATTAATTTTAGATATTCAAGATATAATTATTAAATTCAGGATATAAATATACTAAACTTGGTTTCATTTGATTTTAAATTTTGGTTATACATAAGTGTAAAATATGTGGTAATCTTTTAGATATATTAAAAACTATCATTAAATAAAATTTTTATTCAATTAGCAATTTTTTCCATCTTAACAAATAAATTGATATAATTTAAATTTAGTTATTAATTTATATATTAACAAATTATGTAAATTATGATTTAATTCTCTTATTCACATCCTAAAATGTAACTTAAAAAATCTCACACATTAATAATAATGATCATTGTCTTATTTCTGTTTGAAAATTAACACCATTACTCACAAATGTATAAAATGTGCATTTTTAATTAATATATAAAAATAGAATTGTTAAATATAATATAAATATTATATTAATTAATTTATAAAGATAAAACTTAATATAGTAATTAGTATATAAATTTAGTTTAATACTTAATTTATATTTTTAAAATTAAATTAATATTATAAGATATTTTTTATATTAATCCTATTATTGATTGAAATAACAGTATTAATTTAGAGATTAATTTTATTCTGTTATTAATTTCTTAAATACATATGTATCTTGGGTTCAAATTCAAATATCATGCACGGTTATTAGTAATTATGACATAAACTTTATTATGTAAAACTGTAACTGTGTATACTATTTTAAATTTTAAAATAAATCATTAATTTGGAAACAAAATAAGAATTATAATTAATAACATTTATGAAATCAATGACCATATCTTATATAAAAGTGTATTTTAAATATTACATATAAACATTAATTTATAAGAAAATTTAAAATATTTTTTAGATTAATGATGTAAAAAAGTCAACAAAAGAAATAATGATTGATATAATTAAAAAAATTATACAGAATCAATAATTTTTTATTAAAAGAAATGTTAGTTATTCAT
>JAMLFT010012092.1:0-10637 GCA_026544285.1 Pachyrhizus erosus | reverse complement strand
ATTTATATTTAAGTGAAATTTAATTTTGAAGCCAGATACTAGTCCCGAAACTCACAATTGGTTAATTAGTTCGGTTGATAGAAAGATAGGTATTTTTAAGCTCTATGGGTGATACTGGATAAAAAGGCTCAGGTCTCGGAGTTAGGAAAATGGTGTTGGAGATCACTGTTTCAATGGGAGAATGAGCTTTTGGGACAAGTGGATGAGCTGCGTTTGATAGAACTTTAAAAAAATAAAATAAAATGAAGTGGCCATGTGGCTTTGGAAAGAGGTGGCAAATGACATTTATTCAGCACAGCAAAGTTTGCAATAAATTATTGATGAAGAACTCAATGATAAGGCAACATGAGAGATTCACAAGTATTTGGAATAAGTGTGCTCCACCAAAATACAAATTTTTGTTTGGAAATTATGTTTGGACACCATAGAAATGTTATAGAAGCTACAGAGATGATGTATCGTGGATGTGGTGGGTTACATAATGACGCCCATTCACATCTTTTAGAACAATTTTTGTATTTGAACCAAACGGCAGAGACAATGAAAGTATATATATTCCCTGCACTGGATAAATAAAAGGGGTGGTGGGTTTAATTTCCCATATATGTGTTTTTTGTTTCAAAATCCATTCCAATGTTTAAGGACTAAATAATATTCTGTGAAATAATGAATGGGGAAAAATTGCTCATGGAAAAGTGGGGTTGAGAAGGCAACTTGGGTCTCATAAGTAAAATTATTCACATGGGGTCAGTACTTTAATCCTGGTGGAGTGAAGTTGGAAAGCTAGAAATTAGAAGGAGTAATTTGTGGGTTATAAAAAGATTGTCATCTTCATCATAGACATCGCCCGTAAAGTAAAATAATTTTGTGGATGAAATTTTGAGTGGTGAGAGCTTTCTCTATTTGTTGTCAGCTTGGATATTCGGTTAACCAAAATATGCTTGCGAAAAACAAAATCATCAAAGAAAGAAAAAAAAAAAGCTCAAGTGTAAAAGAAATGAAAGAGGTGATGGTGTTTGTTTTTAAACAATTTTTTCTTTTAAAATTAAATTTGTAAACCCACCCTTATCTAATTGGTTATAAAATTCTATCAAAAATTTATGAAACTAATTCAATTTCCTTACAAATTGTCTTTTAATTTTCAAATTTTATGAACTCATATTCAATTGATTTTTTAAATGTTTCTTAAAAATTATGAACTCATATAGGCTGGACTTGTAGATTGTCCTATATTTTTTTTTAATTCTTTTTTTGAATTCATACTAGTTAGTTAATTTTTTGTAAATTGTCTTTTTTTTATAATTTTGTTAAAAGAATTATAAGTTAGCTTGCAAATAGTCTTTTACTTTAAATTTTTTTATATTTAATTGGTTTAAAAAATTATTTTAAAAATCAATTTTAGAAGTAAATTGTATTTATTCAAAATTTATATACAAATATTCGATTAATTTATACATTTTTTTTAAATTATGAGTTCATGTTAAGTTGACTTGTAGAATAAATTTTTAATATTATGTTGACTTTTATTTTTTTCAGAAGGAAAATAAAACTATAAGTCCATATTTGTTTGGCTGGCCAATGTCTTTTTATTTTATTTTTTCGTCATATTGGATAACAGTGGTTGCTAAACTTTGTTTTCCATGCATTGTGTGCAATTATTTTCATAAATTTTTTTTACACCGGTTATACCTTCGACTGATATAAAAAATCTTTTTATCATTGATTAAACTTTTAACCTTTTACATTGGTTAAATATTCAACTGATATAAACAAGTTAAAAAAACCCAATTGCTTTTTTCCTTCTTCTTATTTGTTAAGTGTTGTACCCCTCTTTTTCTGCAAGACTTGTTAATCTAAACTAAGTTTCCCTTAAGGGGTTAAACTAAAAAATTAATATAAAAAACAATGAATTAATGGAAAGGAATCGATTCTCCCTTGAAGGAATTGAGTCTCATATGGGAATCAAGTTTTGAGTGAAGGTTTTTTTGAAAAAACAATTCTCGGGATGAAGGGATTGATTCCAATGGATAAATTAAGATTAATTTGGATAAAAATCATATATATTTATATCAAATCAATAATAATAAATGGAATTCAAAATTAATTGATCCTTATCTTATAAACCTTTGTATAAACCAAGGATTTTACGAAAGCAAAAAATTATATACGAGAGGAATGTGATTCCTATGGTATCTTAGGATTATGTGATTTCTAGTAGGTGATTAGAATGAATAGTGACAAGTGTCCTAAATAGGATGGATTGTTGAGGTAGGGTGTCTTGAATGTAAAATTTTGCTATATTTTAAACTATGATTCCTATCGTGCATATTTTTTACATTATTAAGATTTTTGTAGTATTTTGTGTGGACCAATAGTTATAAGTTCTATATCTTATTATTGACATTTTGTGGTAACATTAATTTTGGGTATTTTTTTGTTTTAAGTTAATTAACTATATCGTCCAAATTTATTAATGAAATTTTTTATTTTTGTAAGATCAAAGGATGAATCATGATCCCTCAATGTTTTGAAAAAAAAAAAAATCAAGTTTGGATTTTTTTAAGACGTGAGCAAAGTATTATCCATACAAACAAAGTTAACCTTCCATAGATTAGATGGAGAAATGAAAGTACATAATGTTTTGTATATTCTTTTTGTCTTATATTGTGTCATAAGAACATTAAAGAATAAATCTGATACAACTAAGGATTGACGAGTTTTGAGAAAATCAAGAGAAAATCGACTTACTATGCCTCAAAGGATGCATTGTAAGCACGAAAGAGAAAGAATTTGTACTTCTTAACAACAAAACAACCTTGAATTTTGATTCAAGTAGCCAAGTGCTGAAAAAGGAAAGATATGTCGTATGTTTTATCACTTTAGAGTATCATATTGGTGATATGCATTTATTGTTATATTTAATACTACAGAAAAAACTTCTTGTGTGCTACATGAAGAACACTAAATGAAGATGAAGCTTAATTAAAAAGCTTTCACAACAGTCACTTGCAAGATCTCTAGACATAGAAAGATAATTGAAATATTACTTGAATAAAACTAGAAATAACTAATTAAAGAGCACTTGTTACTTTTATAGATATAACAAAACATAATGGGTTTATAAAAAACTAGACATAGTTTCAATAACAAAGACAAATTAATATAAATTTTTTTTATGTTTCTTTTCTTTATAATTTTTCTTATATATCTTGCATAAATTTTTTTCAAGGGATTTTGAAAAATTCATTTTATCAAATGAAGCATATTAGATTAAATTTGAGCTTTTAAAAAGTTTTGTAAAAATAATTTTAAAATACAATTCAATCTTTTTTTTCTTATTTTTCTTATCTCTACAATCTTATATGGATTGATATAGTACACTTATTTAATAAAACTTATATTAGTTAAATGCCAAATATTTTAGAACATCTATTGGTTTAGTCCAATTGGGATCACTATTGTTAATAAGTGATTACAAATACTTGAGTTTGTATAAATTATACATAGTTCACTTGTAATATATTGCAACAATTTATTATTGTGCATTTCTCTTAGAACAATTTTTTTTTTCTCATTTAAAATACTTCAATGTAAAATGTCTGGTTGTTAACTAGAGAAAAAAACTCTGAAGTTTCAAACTCAATTAAGGACATTGTTATGATACATTTTGCTAGACTCATTGACCAAAGACTTAAATGTGGAGTTTTTTATGGTTTGGTTAAGTCTTTGAATGTTTTGAATTAGTATAGGTTTAGTTAAGTCTTCAAATATTTTTCATTAGAAGTTTGGTTAAGTCTCAAACTTAAATTAGTAGCCAAATTTAGTGACAGTAAATTGTTTTTCTCTTGCTAATTTTGAGGTCACTAAATTTTAATTATGATTTTTTTAACATTATATTTAGATTGCTCTGTCATCATTTTTCTCCTTCTTTTTATTCTTCTAACTAGTTAATTAATTTTATTATTATTATCGTTATCTTATTATATGATATTTTTGTTATCATATCTCTTATAACATTATTAAAATGTTTGAACCATTTGTTGAGATTACATATTTATTCTATTAAGTTGTGTTTTTCTTTATCATCTTGTGTATAAAATATAAGTATATGATATATATTAATTCCTATTATCTTTTATAATGTTAAGAATTATATTTTTTAAACCATTAAAATGTGTTTTGACTGTTTGATTACAATAATTTTATAATTTTAATAATTGATTAATGTTATATTTAAGTGGGATTGAGAGACAACTTATTTGTGGATTAGCATTAATAAATTACTTAATAAATTCTTTGAATTATTAAATATATCAATTATAGATTATTAATTCAATCACAAGACTTGACTAAATATAATGAATATTTGTTATTGGACTTTTTATGTAAATACTAAATGACCTATGATGAGTTGGTTGTGACTAATGGAGATTCCTCCTCTCATTTAATTTGGCAATAAGCACTATTAATTGTGGGAAAATTCTATGCAGAGAGTAATTATCTCTATTCCCTTTTCTACGGAGTTACATAAAGACTTTGCACATTGATTCAAGCTTTCTTTTTTCATGGTTTCTAAGACAATTTTTTTTAATTACATTGTGTGATGAAAACATTCTATATTATGTAACCAAATCTTAATACTTTCATGTAAAGTTCCTGCAATTAGGAAAGACTATACTAAATATTAGTTGATTGTTTCGTAATTTTATTTTATGTTATACATGTTTGACTACCTTGGTGGTCGTTAAACGATCGTCTTTTGTAGGTTAGAGACTTGCATGACTTATAGTTAACGTGCCAATCACATTTTTCCTTAAGTTGGCCATGAGTTTGAGTTCAGGTTGTGACAACATTATTATTGTTGTTGTATATTTGAATTACTTTTGTAAATATGTGTCTTTGAACTACTTGAACCTCAACTATTGATCCATATTTTTATTTAAACAAAATATTAATAGAAAATAAATTAAAAAGAATGTATGGTACAAGATTGAACTGCACTCCCTGCAGTTAACTGCAGGAAATCCGTATCCGCCATCTAATTTTGTACGATGTTTCATGGCAACATAGTATGTTGAAGGTTGGTATTCATTGTCGCAAACGTAGGCGTGACCTACAAAATATTAAGGATGATAATTAACCCTAAATTTAGTGGATATTTGAAAGAAAAAAAAAACACTATTATAAAGGGGAGTCATGGGAATGAATATTTATCTACAAATAACTTGTCTCAATTAAACATTATTTAGCGCATTAAAATTTAAAAAATATTAATATAATACTTATAGCTTTACAACTTTACCAATCACATCTAACAAATCACGACTAATTTTTTCATTTTAAAATTAAAAATTTCAACTCCTGTGTTGCATTGAATATTATTTTCATCTTTGTTATCTCACAATATCACTACATAGTGGTTTTTAAAGTTTGTTGGTTGAGAACTTTACTAGTCAGCCGATGCTTTATCTTTATTTATGACATGAAATTATAACATTTTTACATAACTAAAGTACGAGTAGTGACTCCAAATACAAGTATTTTAGGTAGTATGAATGTGGAAATGAATACTGATTGCTATTCTGTAAATTAAATGTAAGTCTAGGTACAAATATTTTTTAAATTGTGAGTACGAATATCAGTACTAGCTATAATACTCTAACTAAATGTCACAAAAAAAAAAAAAAAAGTAAATAACAAACTCTAAACTCAAGTGAGTGTTGCTCCTACAAAACATTTTGCTAATGTAGGATGCTAACTCCTCTTCTTAAGTGTTATCCAAAGTGATCTTTCGCTCAGAAATAACTGATTATGAATCCCATAAAATATACTTAGACGTTAAAGCTGGATTTTCTTTCAACTGTGATCGAAATTTGGCTAGAGTTTCAGATTTACACAAATATTTGAATGTTTCCCTCTAAGATGAACTCATCTTAATTTTAGTGTAAGAGTACAAAAGATAGCCGATACTGCTAAACCAGAGAAACTGATATTGTTTATGAGAAGAAGAATGCATAAAAATATTGGGAATGCTTTTACAAAAGAAGAAAGGAAAAAATGAGGGAAAAAAAATGGACAAAGCCAAATGTTCTGAACCTACCATGGATAACGATAGTGGGTTGAGGGTGATGCAACCAAGGTAAGGAGAGAAGAGAGGCTAAGTCGATGTAATCAAAGAGAACGAAAAATGCAAGTCTTGGCGAATCAATCAAAGAAAAAGAAGATAGCAGTTCTAGTGAAACAACCAAGAAAATAAATATTGAAAGGGATGTAAAACGTTTGTTGTCGCTATTAAGTTAATGCACAAAGTTTGTACATGTCATGTCTATGCTCCAAAGCTTTTTAGCAAAGAAAATTCAAATTAAAATTGTGTTTTGTTTGTGTGTGTGAGTGAGAGGGGTGAAGGGTCAAGGGGAAATGGGGACAACACAGCCGAAGCGATTCATCTCATAAAAACGGCAGATTATCCTCTCTCATACCTATTATGTTATAGCTTGGTTAAAATGAACCAAATTTCACTTTTTTCTGTGGAACCTGATAACACAAACTTTAATTACATAGATTGTATTCCCCCCAGTTTTTCTCTAACTATGCATATATTGTTGGAAAATAATTAATAATTAAGAACTTAATTGATTTTTTTGTTCATAATAAATATTTAAGTTCATAATACTTTTCTTATGCTTATCCTCTCCCATGCCTATGATGAATTGTGTAGAGTCAATTAATATATGTGCTCTAGATCATTGTATATATCATGAGGCATATATCTAGTGTTTTCATAAAAGTTTCATTACTAGTATATGAAATATATTTTCATGCAAATCAAGAAAGTCATGAAATCAAATCAAGTATTTAAGAAAAATTAAGAGTGTTTTATTTTCTCTTCACCTATATTTCCTGGCTATTTCTTTCATATACAAGTTAAATATGGTAATGATTTGGCCTTTCTCTATTTAGGTTTAAATATTTTTTTAATTTCTCAAATTTTAAGATAATTTTCTTTTGATCTTAAATTTAAAAACGATTATTTTCGTCATACTAAAATAAAAATAGCTCACTTTTAGTTTTTAAGGTTTTTTTAAAATTTTTTTGTAATCATTTTAATCTTTCTAATAGGGATGAAAAGTGTGTTATTTTCAAATTAAGGAACATAGCTAATTACTTTTAATTTTGAAGAACAAAAAAATTAAAAAAAATAAAACTAGCTTAAATTTTTTTAAAAATAATATTTAAATCGTCTATTTACTATAAAAGTGTGTGCAAGGGAGAGAAGAGTGTATCTATATACATCAATGTGGATAATAGCAGGATGATGGTTAAGCTAACCTCTAAAAGATTGCCTTGTTGTTCTTTGTTGAGAACGTCTTAAAACATTAACTAGCAGGGAGAAAAACAAGAAAGAAAAGTGGGTGCAAAGTATTTCAAAGCTACAGCATGTTATGCTTTTAAAACATTCTGTAGATAAACATGCCTCTTGTTAGGTATGACGAGTGTGAAATAGGTTAAATCCTATCTTTAGGAATGTTTTACGTATAAAACGAAAGTGTTGAATTAGTTCACTCAATCTAGCAATCAAAGTTAGCTCATCCACTGGAGGACAAGCTGGAAAATATTCGTAGTTTCATAAAGTAGTTGCTTGCACAGATTTTGTCGCTTTGAACCATTGGATAATAGTAAATATAAGATAGACGGATCTATTTAGCTTCTAACAAAGTTTGTTTAAATATTATATATTGTTAAACCAAACACTTTTTGGAAGACCATAAAAAATGTTACGACAGAGATCTAATACACTCTTTTCTTTCATCGCACTCTTCGTGTTTTTTTTCTTTCACCCGTTTTCCTTTTTCCCAACTTGATTCGACCCTAAAGTTAAATAGATAGTTTAGAAGGGATCAAGATTAGAAACCACAAATTACTTTATGTTAATAAAATTGTATGTTAGTAAAACACTAATTAGACTTATTACACGACTTCTACACAACAGCCGGCCAAATGAAATGATGGAAACAGAAATCAAGAAATATAATTAGTTTTTACCCACTTGTTTGTGGTGGAGTTACTTAATTATAAGAGAGAGATGTTCATCTTCACTCGGTCAAAAGCAATAATGTTAGGATTCCTTTAATTAATTATTCTCTAGAATACCAACAAAACAAGATAAATGATCTAATTGTCTTGATTATTTGATGAGCGAATTGGTTATCCATATAGCTTCAAGATTGTGTTTTTGTTATAATGTTTTCACATGTTAGAGTAAAACTACCACTATTATTTGCTTCACCCGATGCTAAATCATGGAAACAAAGAAATTGTTAGATGAAAAACAAAACACATCATCACAACCCAACTTCATAATCCAAAATATATGTTGTGTTATTGATTTGAGCCTGTGATTTATTCAACTCAAGGTTAATGCACAACAGTCTAGTCTAACAACTCCAACAACCAAAGAGAAACATTTTACAGTTGTTCCTAGAAACTGAGCCCTTACAACAAACCTAGCCAAACAAAATGAGTCTTTAATAGAGAAATCAGTACTTCTTCACAAACAATTCAAAGGAAAGATGGAAACTTAGAGAAGACCAATATGTATGAGATCAATTCAACTTCTCACCTTTGTGCCTCAAAGAAGCTGGATCAGTAAGATTGCCTTCCGCCAGAGTTCCCAGTCCAACCATCAACAGGCAACTGAGGCATGTTTAGGGGCAGATTGAAGAATGGAAGCCCCGAAGACGGGTCTTGAAAAGAGTTATTACTAATTCCACCACCATTACCACCACTACCGCCAGCAGATGATTGCCCTTGTTGCATCTGCATAGATTCATCTTCATCCAAGGGCAATCTCTCATATGCTACGTTAGTGAAAGATGAAGCAATAACAATAACAGGCCCAGAAGCCACCAAAGGACCGACCACATTTCCTCCCACAACTTGACCCTGTCCTCCACCAAGGAACACGGTCAAACTTGTAGCACCTGGTGGAGCTGGAGGTGGGAGGAATGATCCTGACAAAGACAGGATCTCAAACCTTCCGTGTAGCGTGACAACAGCACCGGTCGCAGCCGGTTGCCGCAACGTGACGTTGGTCACGGTACCACTCCCACTAAGGACACAGATCCCTCTTTGTCGCTTCCTTGCATAGGTAGCGACGGAGTCAAACACATCACAACCACTACTAACTTCAAGGATGTGAGCCCTAAGCGTGTTTGCACTCTCTCTTGTGATGATAACTGGTGGTTTTGGCTTGTTCTTTGAACCTGGGGGTCTTCCTCTTGGCCTGCGAGCAACAATATCACCAGGACCTGGATTTGGTGTAACTAGGTCAAGCCCTTCATGATTGTTAACGTTGTTGTCTTGGTCCTGTTGGTTCTCATCGTCTTCAAGGTCGGGGCGTTGAAGGCGATGATGAACAAAATGTGATGCTGAACCCAAGTCTATGCCGGCCATACACACAAAGCTCTAAAAAAGTGTAAACAGAAAAACAAAAGGAAATAAAAAAATTGGAGTAATTAAAATAAGAGGAATTTAATTAGAATAGTAACATGAAGAATTAAATTATGTACAGGGAATTTTAAAAGAATAATAGGAGTGCCCAATGATTCAAACCTCAGAACGAATAGAAAAACAAAGGGATCAATTGAGTACTGCAGAGAAAACGGAATGGGATGAGGTTGGAAGGGAAAGAGAGAGACAAATAAAGTGGGCAACCTGCAGCCATTCTCACAACCAGAAAAGTATACGGAGGAATAAAATAATGATCATGGGATTAAACTATGTACTTATTTTATTGATTTCTTTGAAAACCACATTTATAAAGTTTTAAAATCATGGGGTGAAGCTAAAATGTTGTCTTACATCTTTGGAGGATGTGTGGGAGTGGGTGAGAGAGAGAGAGGTTAGATGATTATTTAGGAAACCTAGGTTACCTTTCGACACAGAGAAAACCTAAAATATTGAACCCTTAGCTAATAAGTAATTCTTGCACATGTTGAACAATTACTTTACAAAAAAATAATATAGTGGTATTTAATTTTTTTCTTTGGTCATCAATGAACATATACAGGCTTGTTGACCCAAGGCCTACAAATTGTTCTTGATCAGTTTATAACAGTCTTTTGACTTATTTCAAGAGGTTTTGACTCGACTTGCAGCTCTTCCTATATATCTTGTTAGCGTTGAAGTCTTCCCCTATATGCCTTGTCATTTGTTTTCACACACCAGCTGGCAAAAATAAATTAATACTACAAGTTGCATGTGAAATTTAAAAGCATTTGTGCGTAATTGAGATTAATTTATTTAACTTGTATTTGAAATTCAAAATGTTTTTAACGTTTGTAATAGGCACAAGACAATCCGTCCAATATATTCATATAGTTTATTAGCATTGGCCTACATATAGAAGCTCCCTGCTATAAGAAAAATTACACAGTAAAAGAGGGGGAAACAGATAAGGAAAAGAAAAAAAATTAATCACAAAGTATATTTATGTCTATTGAGTGAACTTTAATTGTCTCTTTCCCTAAATAAAATTTAGATGGTCCTTTATAATAATATAAATTTTTACCTACTTAAAATTAGATGTTTCCTTTTAGCCGTCATTTGAATTAATTATCTCTTTGTTTGAATATATA
>JAMLFT010012091.1:0-10639 GCA_026544285.1 Pachyrhizus erosus | reverse complement strand
TTATATGTAATATATATATGTAAGTCTTTTGTTTGATAAAGTCTAGTCTTTAATAATAGTTCACTCTAAAAAAAAAAAAATAGTCGTTACATAAAATGTCTTATACTCTTAGAAGGCCAAAGTTTCCAGATAAATCAAATATGCCTATCCCTATCCAACTTGGTTTTATTGTTAGGGATGGATTGGTTATCTTCCAACCATATCATCCTAGGCTGTCACAATAAAACACTAAATTTTGAAACCCTAGATTCTGAATCCTTAGAATGTGAATCAGAAGAAGGAAAGAAGAAAGACTTTCAAATCTTTATGGCATTGTTCTCTACAAAAGCAAAAAATGAATTGGACGTCCACAATCTTCTAGTTGTTCAAGAATACCCAGAAGTCTTTCTTGAAGATGTGACAAAACCACCCCCAAAACGAGAAGTGGATTCTCCATTGACCTTATCCTTGGGTCAAATCCAATTTCCATCGTGCCTTACCGAATGTCACCAAAAGAGTTGGTAAAAGTCAAAAGCCAACTGGAAGACTTATTAGATAAAGAATTCTTCAAACCTAATGTGTTTGTAACAACCTAAAGTTTTACTAATAAAATCACACAGTTAACTAAAAGTACTTTCATTCATTAATTTACATTAATGTACATAAAGTTGTACTGCTTTTACATTATAAAAAAAACAACTAAAATTCATCTTCAAAATTCTCTTATGGGTCCTTTTCCTCAAATGTTTCTACATTATGAGCAAACTTGACAATTATAGTACTGTTGTGAGTAGAGGAAGTATTATGATTGGAGTGGTTGGGTCGTGTTCTCTTGAGGTGAGAAAGGAACCTGGGAGGTAATTTTGAGAATCGTGGAGGTTCCACTTGAGTCAGTATTATTGGAAGATCTATTTGTCCTAAAGTTATAGGGGCAAAGGATAATATAGGAAAGAAAGTAAAACAAACATAGTCTATATTTGTATCTAGCTGATATAGTGAGTCTCTCATCCATCGACCGTAGAGCAGGGTAACGAATACATGGAATAAAGGAAAAAATTCGTCAAACATCTTTACTTGAAAATGTTAGTTGTAGGAATGAATCTCCACTTCTTCAATTAAACATATAATATTGGCTTATTTATAGTTGCATACTCTCAACCTTACCAAATCGAGTCCTATTTATTAGAACTAGCATTTTTGGGATCCCTCGCTGCCTCTTACTACTAATATAATTATCTAAATTCTATGCTAAATAAATATACACACAAATATTCTAAAAATATACTTCCATTAATTAGTTATACGAAGGTTCACAAAAATTCTACATTACTATTACATAAAAGAAATTAAACTTCATCTCCCGAATTTTCTGAGGGATCCTCCTCCTCTGAGGAGTTAGCTTTGGGAGTAGATCTAACAACTCTAACTCTATTGCAGGTTGAGGAGGAGTTGCCTAGTCATCTCCTTCTAAGATGAGAAGGGAAACCGAGAGGCGATTCAGAGACTCGTGGAGGTTCCACCTGAATTAGTATGATAGGTAGATCTATCTGTTCGTAAGAAGTGGGGGCAAATGAGGCTACATGAAAGAAAGTAAAGTGGACATAACCCATGTAGGTATCTAACTAATATAATGAGTCCTAAATCCATCGTCCACATAGAGGGGTTATGGACTTGTGAAACAACGGGCGAAACTCTTCAGTCATCTTTTCTTCAAAATGTTAATTGTAAGAGTGAATCTTCAATTCTTCGAATAAATACGTTATATTTGTGTACCTAAAATTGTTTATTCTCAATCTCATCGCATCGAGTCCTATTGATTAATTTCTAGTGTTTTGAGATCCCTTGCTACCTCTTTTACTACTAACTCCCGAGGACTTATGCGAAACATAAAATAAAATCCATGAGTTGTAATTATTTTGGGTGATAGTTAGGAGTACATATCTAAAGCTGGTACAAGGCTTATATACTCTCTACTAACTTTGGTAATGTTCTACATTGTCAGGGTTACCAAGCCGGCTCTATGACTCCTGATGTTAGGCAATTCACAAACTTGGTGCCTATACACCCCCAAGGACTTCCACAGTCTACATACGTTCCTCAAGTACCTTTTGTATTCAACCCATTGCATTTCTCCATTCTTTAGTATGATTTGTATCATGTCTTTTACCTATTCCACCTTTTCTTCTGCCAATCAAGTCTCATGGTACTAGATTCCTAGAATTTCCATAGCTGGAAAATTCTCGCTTATCATTTCTTTTAACTATGTTTGACCACTAATTAACCCAAGTTCTATTTCACATTACGAGGGATCTCAGAATTTAAGGAGACTTATTGATCACTTTACTTTTAGTCTGCAATTCTCATACATTATTTTCCTTAGAAAAATATCATGTTATTCTTTATTTAAATTGTTATCACAATTTTATCTAATTGGGTTGTTTGTTTACTATTACAGTTATGTCAGATCTTTCAATAAAGGTTTCCTATCATAAATAAATCTAAATTATCATTCCTAAAATCTGAAGTTTAGTTTTCTTTGGATTAATTTTATTTTTCACCAAGGGAAAATAAGTTTTTAAATATTATACACCACTTATGAACCCTTGTTTCCCAATTTAATCCCTAAATGAATAGGGTCTTGTAGTTGTATAGTTTTCAGGAGTTTTTCCTTAACCTCTATTAGGATTATAGGAAGAAATTATCACATAATTTGAGGTTTTAAGCCTAAGGGTATTTTGGTCTTTTTCTCACAAAAATATTTTTCGGATTTCCTTTCCTTCTTTTACCTAGATACCTTTTATAATCCCTTAGAATCTATAAAAATAGATTTTCAATTTCAAATAGTCTTTAAATAATGCCAAAAGCGTAATTTTCTATTTCAAGAGTATTTTTGTCAATTTCAAAATTATCTTTTTAGAATCTTATTTTCTAGATTTTTACTTTTAAAATTCTAGGATATATTATATCTTATATTTCCAAGTACTTAGATTATTTTCTGATAATTAAAAATGACTTAGAAAGGTGAAACTAAGTAACTTTATTACCTAGGGGTAGAATGATCATTTTCATAATATAATTTTTATTTTTAAGGGCTTTTGAAAAATTAAAAGTGATTCTTAGGTCTTAGGCAGGTTTAAGATAAGTCTCTGTAACCATAATAAGCTTCAATTTTCGTTTTACTTTAGTAGGGGTATGTTTGGAAATTCCTAAAAATAAATTGTTTTATTATTATTATTATTGTTATGTTTAAAATAATTTCTTCAATCTGTTCCCTCCAGCTAACACTATCTTCTGACAAATTTTTAAGGTTTCAAGGGGTCAAATGAATCTAAAATCACACAAAACAGATTAGGGGTAAATTTGGTAAAAATTTTGAAAGAACGACATTTTGGTAATTTTCCTTCCGTCTTCAACCTTTGGCCAAACTATTCGAACCAGCCAATTCAAATTTGGGGATTTTGTACCTTTACGTGTTTTTGGTAGTGTAATTGCACAAAACTCATCAATGATTAGTTAGGAACATAATCCATATTCCAATTTAAGATTTCATGTTCAGAATTGATCAAATGAATTTGAATTTTCCAGAGTTTGAGAACTAAAATTTTTTCTTTTAATTCCAGAGAATTACGGTGTTTTAGAGCGTATAAATTTAAGAAAATAAAATTGGCTTAAGACAAAGTGATTATGTAATCAAAATTAAAAGAAGGGAAGATTCCTTCCTCCTACCTTAATTTGGAGTTTTAATTTTTGTCAATGAAAGCTCGATTTGTCTTTACTATTTCGCATTCCTTGGCTTGCTTCTTCAATTTCTTCATGCCAATAGCTTTTTGGAAGTGTTCTAATTTGTTTGATTCAATGGTGTATAAGGAATTTTTTGAAGAAATGAAAACTTATATGTCAATGGCAGATTTCAACCTTTATCTCGATGCTTTTTATAGAGTTTTTGGCTGCCTAAGGAGGATTATTTTATTCTTCTAAGCGTAGCATAGCTTAGTTGAGTCACTGCTTAGGCTTAGCCTAGCCTTGGTGGTAGGTTGCAGACTTTTCGAAGCTCTCAGAAGGGCTTCAATGGCAGTTGTGAAGAAGACGATTTCAAAATAGAAAGGATACGACTATTTGATTTGTGTATGTTACTAGCAATGGGCCTAGCGGTCTCACTAGCAACTTACTCTCCTCTAATATTTTAAGCACCTTAAGGGGGTGGGTTCGAATCCCAATTAACTCCCTTTTTTCTTATTCTATCTTCTATTAAAAATTAATCCCTTGCTAACTCTACGAATACTTTTAATTTGTGAGTTATACTACCTGTGTGGGGTAGCTCAGCTGGCAAGTAGGGCGCGCTTTTCTCTCTCTTCTTCAAGGACTGGGGTTCAAATCCCAGTTCCGTTTTCTCCTTATCTTTTTTTTTTTCGTTCTTTTCCTTTTATTTATTTCTTTTCTATTTTTAATTTTAGTTTTGCTTTTAAAATTCCTTAAAAATTCTAAAAATTCTTCTTTTAGTTTCTTTTTGTTTATTTCTGTAAAATATTTTTATTTCCTTAGATTTATTATTAATAACTAATATTATTATTAATATTATTATTATTTTTTCTCTAAAGGCTTTCAAATTCCTCTGTTTAATCTCTTCTAATATACATATATTTTGTAGTTAGTTAATGATTTATAAATTTTTAACTAAAAGCTATATTTTTCTATGTTTTAATTCTTAAATTATTATTTGTTAAAATTTTATATCCTTTTTTTAATATTCTTCTATTATATTTATTTTGTTTTGTATTTATTTCTTAATTATTTCCTACTACATTTAAGAATTTGCTAGATGATGGTTCGTAAATATGAGCTAATAAAATTTTCAAATAAATTTATCAAATCCAATAAAATTTTATTTAATAATTAAAAAGTAGGATGTTACAATTCTACCGTCCTAAAAGAAAATTTGTCCTCAAAATTTGTATCTATTTAAAAAAATTGAGGGTATAGTTCTCTCATTTTGTCTTCTAATTCCCAGGTTGCTTCCCTTGTATCTTTTGAGTTCCACTGTACTTTGACTAGATGAATATTCTTTCCACTTAATTGCTTGATTCTTCCATCTTATATTCTTATTGGTGTTGCCTCAAAGGTCAAATTTTCTCTAATTGGGACAAAATCAGACCCTAAGACATGTGACAAATCAGAAATATATTTTCTAAGTTGGGACACATGGAAAACATTGTGTAAATTAGCTAAATGTGGGGGTAAAACTATTTGGTATGTTATTGGGCCAATTCTCTTAAGAATCTGGTATGGGCCAATGAATTTAGGGGTAAGGTTTCTAGATTTCAAGGCTCTACCAACTCCCTTGGTGGGTGTCACTCTTAAGAAGACATGTTCCCCTTTTGCAAACTGTAGGGGTTTCCTTCTTTGATTGTAATAAATTTTCTAGCGATCTTGAATCACTTTGAGCTTTTCTTGAATTATTTTTACTTTTTCTATGGTTTGCTATAAAACTTTTGACCATAACAGAATTGAATCTCCTGTATCAAACCAGCACAACGGTGTTCAACATTTTCTACCATAAAGTGCTTTATATGGAGCCATTCCTATGCTTACATGGTAACTACTATTATTATAAGTGAATTCTACAAGCAGTAATGCTTCATTTCATCCTCCTGGTTATTCTAAAATCCAAGCTCTTAATAAATCCTCCAAAATCTGGATAGTTCTTTCTGTTTACCCATCTATTTGAGGATGATAAGTTGAACTGAGCTTCAGTTTGGTTCCTAATGCATCTTGAAGGCTATGCTAGAATCTTGAAGTAAATTGGGGGTCTCAATTTGAAATGATACTGGTAGGAACTCCATGTAGTCATACTATTTCTTTTAAGTAAATATGGGTCAATTTTTCTAAGGAGTAACTAATATTGGTTAGTAGGAAATGGGAAAATTTGGTTAATCTATCTACAATTACCCATATCGCATCATGTCCATTGGTAGTTTGTGGTAATCCTGTAACAAAATCCATTGATATGTTATCCCACTTCCATCTTGGGATTGACAGGGGTTGAAGGTGACTTAATGGTTTTTGATGTTCTACTTTAGCTTTTTGACAAGTGAAGCATGTAGTCACATAATTAACCACATCTCGTTTCATCCCTTGCCACCAAAAGGATTTCTTCAAATCCTAGTACAACTTTGTTGCTCCTGGGTGAAAATTAAGTTGATTTTTGTGAGTTCCTCTAGTATAATTTTCTTTAGTTCTGATTTTGATGGAATGCAGATTCTACCATTTATCTTGATAATTTAATTTTTATCCTTCTAGTAGGCATCATTTAAATCAAGGAATTCTTGCATGATTGAAACTTCACATTGTTCTTTTCTAACTAGTTCTAAGAAATCATTGGTAATAGTTAATGTTTGTAAAAGTAAATTGTGTGGGCGCATTTCTATAGCTAGATTTAGATTCCCAAACTCCTCTATTAATTTTTGTTCTTCTGCCATCATTATAGACAAGTGTAAGGATTTCCTACTCAACATGTCTACTACTACATTAGCCTTGCCAGGATGGTAAGATAATTGGAAATCATAGTCTTTTAAAAATTCCATCCACCTTCTTTATCTCATATTTAATTCTTTTTTATCAAATAGGTATCACAAACTTTTGTGATAACTAAACACGTCAAATCTAGATTCATAGAGGTAATGTCTATAGATTTTTAAAGTAAAGAATATTGTTGCTAATTCCAAATCACAGGTTGGGTAATTTTCTTCATGAGGATTTAGTTGTTTGGAAGCATAAGCTACTACTTTATTTTCTTGCATTAAGACACATCCTAACCCTTGCCGGGAAGCATCACAGTAGACATCAAATTTCTTATCAAGGTCAAGAAGTATTAGTATGGGTGCAAATGTTAATTTTTATTTTAACTCTTGGAAATTTTTCTCACATGATTCATCCCATACAAAGGGTTGTCCCTTCATGGTCAATTTAGCCAAAGGTAAAGCTAATTTAGAGAATCCTTGAATAAATTTTCTATAATAACCAGCTAGTCCAAGGAAACTCCTAATCTTAGTGATGGTGGTTGGTGGTTTCCATTGCATGATAGCTTTTACTTTAGTGCGGTCTACAGCAATACCTTCTTTAGAAATTATATGCCTTAAGAAACTGACTTATGTTAGCCAAAAGTCATATTTGGATAATTTGGCATACAATTGTCTTTTCTTGAGAATTTGTAATAGTGTCCTTACATGATTCTCACCATCCTTATTTCTTTTGGAATAAATCAAGATATCATCTATAAAAATAACTACAAATTAATCAAGGTATTCATGGAAAATTTGATTTGTGTAATCCATGAAGATGGAAGGAGCATTGGTTAATCCAAAGGGCATAACCAGATATTCATAGTGACCATATCTGATTTGGAAAGTTGTTTTTGGAATATCTTTAGTCTTTATTCTAATATGAAGGTAGCCAAATCGAAGATCAATTTTTTAAAATACTTGAGCTCCCTTCAGCTGATCCATCAAATCAACTATTATGGGAATAGGATATTTATTCTTAATAGTAACTTTATTTAATTGACGATAATCGATACATAGTCTTATACTACCATCTTTCTTTTTGACTAACAAGACAGGAGCTCCCTAGGGGTACGCACTAGGTCGTATCAGTTTCTTTTCTAACAATTCCTCTAATTGACTCTTGACTTCAGCCAATTCTTTTGGTGACATCCTACATGAGGCAATAGAAATGGGATTTGCTCCAAGTATGAGATCTATAGAAAATTCCACCTCCCTTTCTAGAGGTAACTCTATGGTTCCTTCCTAGAAAACTTCTAGATATTCTTGAATTATGGGAATGTTCTCAATTTTTTTGTACATCTTTGTTTCTTCTAAAAGCATGGCTATAAAGATTTGAGGAATTTATGTTTCTTTAGTATTTCTTGTTAACTTCGGTTTAGAATTTCCAAAGTATAAGGTTTTATTATGGCAATCCAAATAACATGGTTGGTTGATAACCAATCCATTCCCAATACTATATCTAGATTTTGCAAAGGTAAACAAATTAGATTAAGTGTAAACCTCTAACTTTCCATATGTATGATATAGTCTAAGAAAACTAAGTTTGTTTTTATTGACTTATTGGTGGGAGTACTAATTACTATAGGTTGAAGTAATTGACTAGTAACCAAGGACAAACCTTTTACACAGGCAATAGATATAAAATAATGGGTAGCATCTAAATCATATAACATATCAACAAGTTTATTGGTTATCAGGGACTTACCACAAATGAGATCATCAGATTTTCTGCCTCCAATCCACTCATTATGAATATCCTTCCTAACATTGCTTGTTTCTCCATTCCTTGATTAACAAAACCCCTGGAAGGTTTACTAGCACATGGGGCTTCTTTCTTCCTTAGTGTTTGACTAAAAGCCTGTTTAGGATGTCTTAATAGGCCTTCTGATTTCCATTGAGCCTGTCGAGCTCTACAACCCTCTTCATAGATCCTACTTTTACTAACTAGAGTAGGGAAATCTATAATTTGGAGGTATCCTATAGCTTGCTTAATGTCTACTTGAAGTTTATTTTCAAACTAGAAGCAGATAGCAAGACCATCGCCTAATCCAAAATAGGGCTAGTATTTTAATAGTGCATCAAATTTAGCAACATATTCGCCTACCGTCATGCTTCCTTGTTTTAACTCTAGAAACTCTCTAGCTTTTTTCTGTTAGTAGTCTGCTGGGAAGTATTTTTCTAAGAATCTCTACCTAAAAGCTTCCCAAGGTATTACATTGTCTATTCTTGGAAGGGTGGGTTTTGTAACGTTCCACCAGTTGTCAACTTCTCCAGTGAACATAAAAGTAGTTTACCATGTGTTCCTCAAGGTAGGCCATAGTTGTAAAAATCTTTTCAATCTCAGTAATCCAATTTTAAGCTCCTTTAAGATTGAGAAAACCATTAAATCTTGGAGGGTTATTTCTCCTAAAAGTGGCTAATCCTTTGTACTTAGCAAGTTCCTCTTCTCGTTCCCTAATTATATGTTCTAACATTTGAGTTATCCTCTCTAAGATATTTTGGGTGTTTTGATTGGTAGGTCTTCTTGCCATTTTGTGCCTGAGGTGTAACTTATGGTTAGTTTAAAGATAGTCTAATAATTAACTTAATCTTCTAACATTCTAGTTTCTAGTGGGCCCATACCAAAGTCCTAATAGGATGAACTACTCTAATACCATTAATTTATAACTATCTAAATTTTATGCTAATTAAATATACACACAAATATTCTAAAAATTTACTTCCATTCATTATTTATACAAAGGTTCACAAAAACACTACACTACAATTACAAAAAGGAAATTGAACTTCACCTCCCAAATTTTCTAAGGGATCTTCCTCCTCGGAGGACACAACTCTAGGAGCAAATCTAGCAACTCTAGCTCTATTGCGGATTGAGGAAGAGTTGTTTTGTCATCTACTTCTAGGATTAGAAGGGAAACTAGGAGGTGATTTAGAGACTCGTGGAGGTTTCACCTGAGTAAGTATGATAGGTAGATCTATCAGTCCGTAAGGGGGCAAATGGGGCTACATGAAAGAAAGTAAAGCAGACATAACCTGTGTAGCTATCTAACATATATAATGAGTCCCAAGTCCATCCTCCATATAGAGGGGTTATGGACATGTGAATTCAGTCATCTTTTCTTGAAAATGTTAGTTGTAGGAGTGAATCTTCAATTCTTTGAATAAATATGTTATATTGGCGTACATGAAATCGTTTATTCTCAATCTCATCGCATCGATTCCTATTGTTTAATTTCTAGGGTTTTGAGATCCTTTGGTGCCTCTTTTACTACTAAATCTCGAGGACTTATGTGAAACGTAAAATTAAATCCATGAGTTGCAATTATTTTTTGTGATAGTTAGGAGTACATATCTCAAGCTGGTATAAGGCTTAGATACCCTCTACTGACTTTGGTAATGCTTTACTTTGTCAAGGTTACCAAGTCAGCACTATGAGTCCTAATTTTAGGCAGTTCACAAACTTGGTGCCTATACACCCCCAAGGACTTCCACAATCTGTATACATTCCTCAGGTACCTTCTGTAGTTAACCTATTGTATTTCTCCATTCATTAGTCTCACTTGTATCACGTCTTTTACTTATTCCACCTTTGCTTTCGTCAATTAGTTCTTAAGGCACTAGATCCCTAGAATTTCCATAATTGGAAAATTCTCGCTTCTCATTTCTTTTAACTATGTCTATTAACTGATTAACCCAAGGATCTTTGAATTTAAGGAGACTTGTTGATCACTTTACTTTCAATCTACAATTCTCATAAATTTTTTTTCTTAGAAAAATATCATGTTATTCTTTATTTAAATTATTATCACAATTTTACCAAATTGGGATATTTGTTTACTATTACAATTACGTTAGATCTTTCAATAAAATTTTCCTATCATAAATAAATTTAAATTATCATTCCGAAAATCTGAAGTTTAGTTCTCTTTGGAATAATTTTATTTTGCACTAAGGGAAAATTAGTTTATCAAGATTATACACCACTTATAATTGTTTGTTTCCCAATTTAATCCCTAAACAAATAGGGTCTTGTAGTTGTATAGTTTTCAGGAGTTTTTCCTTAACCTCTATTAGGATTATAGGAAGAAATTATCACA
>JAMLFT010012090.1:0-10640 GCA_026544285.1 Pachyrhizus erosus | reverse complement strand
AATTTTTTTATTATTTTTTAGTAATTTTTTTTTTTAAATTATTTTCATGTGTTGATATTTTTTTATATTAAATTATTTTACAATGGAACAATATAAAATAAAACAATTAACTTATTTTATCTATTTTCAATTTCTAATAATTGTTTAAAAATAAAAACCAAAAATTGAAACTAAAAATTTAAAACTAAAAATGAAAAACTATCCAAGGCATGACCAAATTTGACCTTTTAACATGTAAAAAAAAGATAATCATTTTCTTTTCATGAAAACAAAAAAAAAATCCCTTTTTAACATATTATTTTTATAAATAATAAAAATATTTAATAAAGTTATTAAATATTTTTTAATTATTTCCTAAAATATTTAATGTGAGAATTAATTATCTGTATAATTTAATATTTATAATATAAAACAAAACTAAAATTAAAAGTCTTGTTCATGAATAAACTAAAAAATTTAAATAAACTCAATATTATACTTTTATAAAAAAATATTTAACAAAAATATTAAGTATTTATTACTTAAAATGATAAGTAATTTTTTTATTTGTTTACATTAATACCCAATAATATACAAAACATAAGAGTCATACTCGTGAATGGCCTAAAAATTAGGAATGATGAAAACGTTGAATAATTTGTATAAATTATAAATTAGTATAAGTTTACATTTTATTATCATTATTGTATCAAAAATAATAATTTTAGCGAAGTATTAACAACATATTCTCTAATTTGTTTTTTTATACACACTATTTTATTGATTAAAATTTATATAAAATTATAAAATTATAAAAAAAAATTGTTAAATAAGATATAAAATTCACAAAATTTGATAGTTTTTAATAAATTTCAATCAATAATAAAAAATATTAAAAAATAGATTTACAAAAAATATTGCTAATATTTTTGACTTTCTAAACTTAAGTGAACTTTATATAAATCTCATTAAATAATAAGAACTGACAAATAAATTAGACCCACATTTATTAAATAAAAGCTTCACTTAGTAATATAAAAATTTACCGAAAAGAGTGTTAGTATGTTTTGAAGGATGAGAAATAATCAATTAACTTTTTATGATAAAAGTAAAATAATAAATATTGTTTCTACTTACTATAATCATGATTTTGTGGGATTAAAATTTATTCTTGTATGTTATTCAAACAGACTTGCAGTAATTTAACTTGATTTTCAGTAACTTATTTCTCTCTTTTCCAAATTCCAATTCACTTTGCGTTAACAAATTCAAATGTGCAATGATCAAGTTTCGTTTTCCTAAAGTCGATCGAAAATATAACGAGATGAGAAAGAAAGAAAGAAAGAAAAAGAGTAGAAAAAACCAAATGGCACAGAATGTCATCACCATGCCTAAAACACTAAAAAATTTGTCCTGTGTGCTGTCGAATTGCATCATATATGCGGCAAGAAATGTGCATTTAGAGGGTCCATCTGTTGGATGTGACTTCCACAGTCACACGCACAAATAAAAAGAACTCTAAAACCTCACGCCTTTACCCTTATATAGTACATGGTCCTCAACATTCTCAAACCCCTTCTTCTCACTCTTGTTTTCACACCCTTCTACCTCTTCAAATGGCTCAGGTACTAATTTTCATCTCATCATCTCTGCATAATTCTTTCTCTTTCCCTTGGATTCCCTATGCACATCTTCATATGCTTGTCTTCTTACATGTTTTTTATTTATTATTTAAGTACTTCTATACGTATGATCCATAGAACTAATTTAAAAAATTATGTAATTACTAATTTTGTTTACCATTTTTTTCCGTTCTCTTTGTGCATGTTATCCCTCTTTGGATCCACAACAGAAGGTTGTGTTAAAGGTTATGACCATGACTGATGACAAAACAAAGCAAAAGGCTATAGAAGCAGCTGCTGATATCTATGGTGGGTAGTTTGTTGAGGCCAAATTTTCTACCTTGAATTCATTTTAATGTATATGTTAAATAACCAAAGATTGATTGATCTGATTAATTTTTGGCGCTTTGATCCATAGGGGTTGATTCAATTGTTGCTGATGTGAAGGAGCAGAAGTTGACAGTGATTGGTCAAATGGACACAGTGAAAATAGTGAAGAAGTTGAAGAAAGTCGGAAAGGTGGATATAATATCAGTTGGACCTGCCAAGGAAGAGAAGAAAGAAGAAAAGAAAGAGGAGAAAAAGGAAGAAAAGAAAGAAGAGAAAAAGGAGGAGAAGAAAGAGGTAAAGAAAGAGGAGAAGAAGGAAGAGAAGAAGGAGGAAAAAAAATAGAGACTATAATTATAATCGGGTTTTGTCTAATTTTACTTTTTTTTTTTTGTTGTGTGCATATTTTCTCATATTCAGAAGCCATTGTAAGCTGCAAAAATTGTCTATAGAGTCTTTTCTTTTTCGATCAAGTGGGTTTCTTGTCAAATCTGTTGTTCACAATCATTTCTAAGCATGGATCAATCTTCAATTGCTAAGAAGGAAATGAGTTTTAATCAAAATGAATTTTAATGGAAGAGTTTTCTAAAAATTTGCCAATGGAGATGAAACAAAGACAATAATAATTTTTAATTCCTGCCTTTTTCTCTATTTTATATTTTCTAGTATAGAGAACTGGAGAAGGTATGATAATTGGTTGGCTTCAAAATTGTTATCATGATATTATTATTATATTATTGTTTTGTTTCTTTTCTTTTGCTATGTTTACTTATGCAAGTGGCTCTTGCGACTTATGACTTTGATAATATCGATGCTTAATTGTGGCTGCTTATGAACAGAAACAAAGAAATTCCTCCTATTGATTGTGGGTCATTGGCACTAAAGTCCAAAATGGCTAGCGAATTCACCGTTTCAAATATAAGTGTTTTGAGCACACAAAAATGGTTTTCCAATTATTCCTAAGAAAGAGGAAACGAGTCCTGCACAAGTTAATGAGCAAACCATATTTAGAGAATAAGATGTTGTTCGAATATATATAGTCAAGTTATTACTAACTTGATCACTGTATAAGATTTATATTATTTTTTTCAAAAATATTTTTAAAATTATTCAAATACATCATCTCTCTTTATATTCAATTTCTTTTCACCTAATTAACTAATTATGTGTTTGTTATCTTCAATTTTCTTAGTGACTCGACAATTGAAGATTATAATTAATACAATAAATTTATCTTATTCAATGGTATAAAAAAATTAAATTAATTAAAAATAATGTTTAAACAATTTTATGATTATTATAGATATAGATAATATAAAAAGTAGTAACTTTTTACATATCTAAATAATATATTTTTTAAATTAATTTTTTATATTGGTTTTTTAATCAATCTAAAAAATAATATTTTAAATTTAATTAATTCATATTTCATTTAGTGACTTATGCTTTTTACATCAAAAATATGTTAGAATGACTTGTTTGATACATGGAAACAAGTATAACGTGATATTTTACATTCACAATCTTTCGTACCATTCTACAAAATCAACATGTTGATAATAAAGGTTGTTTAATTTGCAAAAAAAGAAAATGAGTTATGTTTTTATTAAACACATGTTATGTGATATGTAGTTGTCATTATGAATAAAATCATCGATGTTTAATTTCATCAGACCGTCATCTCATACAATCATACAATTGCATTAAATTAAGAAATTATTATCACTAATCAACAAATTTATTCTAACCTTAATTTCTTACGCAAAAGAATCTAAGTTTTTTTAACTTCGTCACCAATTTCTTGATTCATAGCTGAGCGGTCAACGTTAAGATTAAATTTTAACAATGACCAATCTTTTTTATTATATTCCTAGGTATAAAAATTATTGGTTGCCCTTATTTAGTTCATACTTCAATTGAATTTTCCAATTACAATTAAACATATAGAATCATACAATTAGTTTATTAGATAAAGAACAAACACTAAGCATAAAATGTAACTATTATAATCCTTTTCTTCAATGACAAAAGAGTAATTACATAAAATTCACAAACGTCACAACCAACTAACTTTCTTTGAACTGGACTTTCTAGTGAAAAGACTTGAAATTTGTTTTCTATGTTCTATGTTTCTTTTTATACCTCTAGGCTCACTTAAGTGAGTTCAAATGGTTTTGCTTAAGCGAGATCAGTAGAAATTTATACTTTATAAAGTAATCTCACTTAAGTGAGCTTAAGTGGTTTTGCTTATACAAAGGCAAAGGTCAAATAATGTTAAGAAAAACATTATGTAAGCAGACGTATAAAAGCATAAGGGATAAACTTAACATAAAAGAAAACTCATTTTATACTAATTTACTCTAACTTTTGAGTTACATTCAATTTTCTCTTAGCACGAGAGGTTTCATTAACTTTAAAATGTATTCATATGATTATATTTCATCAAATCATTAATACTTATCAAAATATATTTTTCATTTTTTATTATAAAATCATAGATATTTTTAGGGATTTGACGTTCATCTATATTTTTTATTCTAACAATTTTTGGTGTCGTAGATGTCATTAGTGGCGTTGTCTTTGTGAATGTTGTTGATGCAAGCTGCACTCCATAGACACAAGTTATACTTTGAACATAGATTTTGTCTAAACTTGTGTTTCTTCGCAAAAGTAATTACAAACAAAATAATTAATTAATTGAAAATACAAATGAAATTAAAGTGTAGAGGGAAGGGAAAAGATTAGAGGTTGTTCTTGATTTTGCAAGAAGAGGAATACGGGGAAGGAGAGTAAAGAAGGAGAATGGTGGGAATGAATCAATTTTGTCGTTGTCGTGGAGAGAGTGTAAAAAATAGAAACGAGAAAGCAAAATTTATTTTATTAGTAAATATAAAGTTCAAACAATTCTTCTTTATCAAATTATATTTTATAGTTAGCTTACTTTATTTTTGATATAGTGTTAGAATTTAAACAATATTTAAGAGATATAGATATAAAAAAATATTGTTATACAAATAACATATTTTTTTTTATTTAACTTGAATTAAATATTTAATTCTATGATTCTCAAAATATGTTTTAGTCTATTTCTAATAAATCATTTGATTAAGGATAAATTGTACCAATTTTTATTGATAATGAAAATATTTTTTATTGTGACATGATAAAAAAATTTATTAAATATGATATTAATATGAAGTCTTAATCATTGAAGAACAATGATAAATGAGATCTTGAATGTATATAAAATAAGTTTTTTTTTCTTAACACAATTTATTTCATATGCAAAATCAAAATTTAAATTTAAATAACTTAATTAAGAAATATAAACCTCAACCATTTGTGTTAACTAACGTTGGTAGATATGGTAATTTATGTTTTCACAATTTTGTTTTAAGAAATTGTACTCTTTTATTTAAGGTAAAAAAATATTACGTTTAGTTTATATTAACGTGAACGTATCTCTTAGCAACATTGAGTGATTATGAACAGAACTAGGGATATTTATTTTCATCTCATATGACTTTTATGTGTCATTGGTAGTTGTTTTAGAATATTTATTAAATTATCAACTTTGAGATTTTAAATAATGAAACGTGATGTTGAATTTGTTACTATCGTTTTGGAGACTTCACTTAAAAACTTTTCTTTGTTTTCTAAATTCTCAAAGTTAATAATTAAAAATAAAACCAACTATTGGTGGCGCTGAGAGATGCAAATAAAAGAATAAATAATTCATGAGAATTGAGAAACTTATTTATATTAAAATAAACTAAACTGTAAGACATTAGTTTCTTTGAAGAAGCCTGTATAATAATATTTTAAAATAAAGAAAATAATAAAAATAATTGAAATATGTAGTAAAAATATATAACTTGCCCTTATTATTTCCTTTAACTCTTTTCATTTAAAAAAATATTGAATTTTTTTTATAAATAATGATAATTGGATATTTTCCGAAAGTAAAAATTTAGAGTATTATTCAAATTTTATCTTAAAGATTAACAATTCTAGCTTCTGTAAACAAATTTTAACATTGTATGTAAAATTTAATATATAAAATAATATTTTATAATTCAATGATTGAATTAATAAAATTTGATATTTTGAAAAGTTATTAAAAGTGTAATATTAACTCGTATTTTAAAAAGATTAGCAAAGCTTAAAAGGTTTTTCTTTAAACAATCAATTACGGTACTATAACACCGTTGTTCACCCAACATATTTCGGGGCACAATATTGTTAGGTCGTAAGAACCCCTAATCAATATTATGCAATGATGAAGAGTTTAAAATTTATGGCATCGTTTTACTATTCACTAATTTCCTTTTTATACTGTTAAAATAACTTAGTTTAAATGAATTCAGGACGGTTCAAATAATCATTATGTTTTTTTTTTGTAACGTCTTGTATTTGAATGTTGCGTATGTAAAAACAATTTCACAAAAATATATACATGTATGCTAAAAAAGACTTAAACGTGTTTTTATTTTCTGTAAATATAATTAAATGGAGTTTTATTTTATTTTTCTAAATACTTGTTAATTTTTGTTGCTATAAAGTTTTTTTTTAAATGAATCCTATCACTAATTAGTAGTGATGTGACATACATGCTTTTGGACCTGTTATATGAAGAATAATTTTTAAGTAGCATATGATGATGTACATGTTACGTCTTCATTAATTGATAATAGAAAACATTCACGATGAAGATCGGAGTTAGTAAAATCTTTTGGAATGATCAAAACTAAATTTAATCATATTTATGTAAACTAAAAATATAAGTTTAAATGTATTTTTGATTCTCTTATTATGTATAATTTGTAATTTTGATATCATTAATTTAAAACAAAAATATTTAATTTTTTATTTTAAAAAATCTAAATTTTTGTTTAACATATATATTTAATGTATAATAAAAATTAACTTAATTAATTAAAATAAAAAATAAAAAATATATAAATAAAATTAAAAATTAGATTAAAATTATAAAATTATAAAAATAAAAAAATTAAATATTTTTATAAAATAAAAACATAAAAAATTATGAATTAGATAAAATAGAATGATCAAATTTATATTTAAATATAAAATATATTTAAAATTTAATAATATTTTCGTCCTTATAAAATATGATATTTTAATTTTTTTTTTAAGATTTAAAAATTTTTATTTTTATTTTTATTTTTAAATAATAACATTAAATAGTCAGTAAAATATTAAAATATTATATAAATTTTGAAATAATTAAGATAAAAAAATTTATTATTTTATTAAAACTAAACTATTATTAAAAAAACTTATATTTTATTCCAAAAAATAACACTATAAGTGGTATTTATGGTGACGGTGGAAAAGCTCACGGTTTTGGACCTCCAAATTCATTGTCCATCCACAGAAGGCAGAAGACTAGTAGTACCAAGAAAAACTTGTAGTCCAACAATTTTACAGACAAACACTTGACTTTAGAAATAATAATGTGTTAAAATTCAGTACATAAAAGTGGAGTATGTTCAAATATCAACAATAGAATATAGCTTTAGCAACTCCCTATTAATTATATGTGAAGTAATAGGGACCCTACTGCCTCCAAAGTTCTATGTTAAAATTGATTATATTGATTTATGAAATAGAGGGGAGGGGGGGGGCCATTCTGTTGTCACTGATGAATTCTGGCTTATAACTGGTGATATTGTACTTGGAATGATCAAAAGTGAATTGGTCAAATCTCTTTATGATGCTGATTTTTGCATCAGCGGTGAATCTGGACAATGGCTTGAGCCTGCAATAAATAACAAGGCAATTCCAATTCAATGTTAGTTTTCGCACCACCAATTACTTTTTATTATCTTTCCCTTAATGCCACACCAATTGTTTATGCTTTAATTGCATTCATTAATTATCTTAGAGCATCTCCCATGTTTGTTTAGGTTGATATTCTACTAAGTTGGGCAATTTTAAATATCATTGGAGTAAATGAATTTTTGCAGAATGAAATTAAAAATCGTTTGTGTAAGTGACTCTCATCATAGTTAATTTAAAATTATAAGATTTTTTTTTTTAAGTCAAAACCAAAATTTTTGTGAGTGAAAAAGTAAAATAAAACTTACTAAAAATAAGTTAAAAATTTAAGTTGAGTTTTGTGCTTTGTTTGACTGGATGACTAATGAGAGAATGGATGAAGGAAAGAAAATATATTCATGGGTTGATTGAATGAAATGGAAGGAAGGAATAAACTCGATGCAACTGATGTCAAAACATCTTCCATCCAAAAGTAGAGAGAAAAGAAAAACAACTTTATTTTTTTATAAATATTTATATTATTTTATATATATTTTAACATTTTTTTTCTTCCATTTTTTTATTTTTCTTTTTTTTCACTTTATTTTCTAAAGTAAATATATCCTTAACATTTGAGTGAAAATTAGAGAGTATTCTTCAAAAGAAACACGAAAAAAAAAACTATGAACCCAAGTTAAAGTCTTGCATTAGAGATACTCTTACTTACTAACCTTTTGGAATTAACTAAAATTCAGATAATAAAATATAACAACATATTAATAAGAAGAAAGTGATACTTCACAAAATTTTTACTAAATTGTCTTAAAATATTAGCTTAAATACGATTTTAATTTTAGTTGGAGAAATCTTCATTATAATTCTGTAAAAAAATAAAACATATTAATTTTGATCTACATAAATTTAAAAAATTTAAATAGTTATTATTATTATTATTATTTAGCGATGGAGTGACATACATTTAAAAATACCACGTGAACTACTGTTAAAAAAAATGAGATCTAACATGTTTAGAAGCATGTTATGGATTTACATTCACAGCTTGAGGTGAAATAAAAACACCTTTGGATTTTGGACTTTTAAACCTAACATGTAACATGCTGAGGCCCAAATTGCATTAGCCCAACACTCTCAAAGAGTTTATTATTTTCTCAATTCGTCATTTGAAACCAATCATTTCTTTGTTGCTCCAATCTTTATCGGTTTATTATTTTGTTAATAAATTATTTTGCCTACACTGGGAATATTAATCATTCCTATAACATCACCTATTTATATCACTTTTTGCATCAAACGTGTTGTACGTTGTCTTTTTCTTCCAATTTTCATTTAATTTATTCAGTGGACAGATTAGATAGTCTTCTTTAAAAGTTATAGGTATTGGATCATAAAGCTGGTGAAAAAACTATACTTTTTTTTTTTTTTTAAGTCAGTATTCCTCAACCGAGAGATAAGAAATTAATTCGTTAAAATTGAAATTCATTTACTTTATATATATATTTTTTTCATTTTTATAGTATCTCCACTTTTCATAGTCCTTATCTTAAATCACTTATCTTCTTTTGGTTGGTTGGTTTTGCTATTAGGTGGGTTTAATTATTTTGCACTTTGTTTACTAAGAATAGGCACTTCAATATAATTTCCTTTGGTTCTTGAATGATTAGCCATTAATGTATGAGCTAGGGAATATGCATGTATTTTTATATTAATGGTCTTATGTAGTATGCTGCTATGAAAATGACCTGCAAGTTGCTTTGGTCCTTTAGAATTTCCTCAATATTCTGTACATGTTCTGGTTTAATGTCTTCCAGTTTATTTCATAAGCTTGTGCAAACTTAAAATTTGTGCCATTGCCTAAATTTTAGGTTGCAAGAAGCTAATCTTATACTTTTCTTTTCCCTGCATAAGTGGTCCTGCAAGTCACACAGTACAGTTCTAATTTCCAAAGAATAGTGAAAATCATGTCTTTTGTTTTTTTCATTCCAAAAATTTATTTTTATTTTTATAATGATAATATTGAGGATGAACATAACACTTCATTCATATTATTCAAACCTTATCACTACTAAGTCGACTCCAAAGTTTTAGGAAACACATTTTTTAAGTTTAATTATATACTATTTTTAAAATCTACAAAGTGTTTTTTTAATTTTATAAAAAGTTGTGATAATAAATTAATGTTCTATGAACATTAGTTGAAATAAAAGTAGTGTAAAAATACACTTTGTCCAGCGGAAACAACTCACTGCATTGAACCATTTGCAACTCTCTTATAAATACTAAACCCTGTTGACCATGAATTGAGGAGTTATAGCTCTTTTATTAAGTAATTAAATATATATTCAACCATCTATATTAGGAAAATAAGTAAGGAAAGGTAAGATAGTGTAATTCGATTATACCCTATGAAAGACTAAACATTAAAGATGGTAAAATAGGTTTAATCTATTGAGTTTAATGTTTAGTTGGTTAAACAAGTTGAGACCGCGTTTTCAATCAATTTTTAAAACAGTTTCAACCCATCTTTTGAGTGGGTTAAAGATGGGTTAGATTAAGTCAATTTAGTAGGTTGACTTTTTATAAAGAAAAAAATATATTTATTATAAACAACTGAAGCATAGAGTTGTATATTTATTAATGTTGATTATTTAAATATTGATGTTTCTAATTTTGACTTTTTGAAATCATTAATAATTATAGATGCATTTGATATTTTAATTAAACGAAAGTTTTGTTAGATTAATTAATGATTATATTTAGATAAATTTATTTATTTTTTATTTACGTGATGGGTCAATTTATGAATCATTTTTTTATAATTTTTTTAACAAGTTAATCCAACTCAACTCGTAATTTTTAGGGTTAATTACGTTGAGTTTTTTAAATTATTTTTAAAAACAGGTCCAATTTAAG
>JAMLFT010012089.1:0-10641 GCA_026544285.1 Pachyrhizus erosus | reverse complement strand
TCTTAATTTTACAAAATAACTAAGTTCAAACAAATTTTTTAAACCCACATTCAGTATGTTTGTGATTAAATTCATAGAGATAAAATTATTTATAACTTGAAATTTGCAAACTAAATTGATAAAATTAACTCATCAACTAATTAATCAAATATTTATTAGAAAATAAACACTAGACTCATATCTTTAAACATAAAGTCTTGAGTTAAAATTTTGTGGATAAAAAAATATAATTGAAAGAAAATAAATACTAGACTCAGATCTTGAAACACTAGAAAATATTTTTTATACAATTGATATTTTAATTACATTTTTAAAATAAAAATTATTTAAAAATAAAATATCATTTTGATCTATCATGTTTTTATATTTTTTTATTTTGGTTATTTATATTTTAAAATTCTCAATCTCATCTTTTATATTTTTAAAAAAATCTATTTTAGTCCTTTCCTTGACAAAAAAAACTGAAAAGAACTAAAATAAGTCTTTTTAAAAGCATAATGGATTAAATGAGAATTTTAAAACATAAAATATCAAAATGAAAAATACAAAAACATAATGAAGCAAAAAGATATTTTAGCCTATTTTGTTTAATTAAAATTTAAAATTAATTTAAAATATTGTAAACATTGCATGAAAGATAAGAAAATCAAATGTATTAGCCTTCAAATTCTCTTAATTTTCTTTATAAGATTGAAAATATACTTATTTTATTTGATATATTTTCACTAAATACTATTATAAACTTAGATAATGTATTAGAGAAAATGTTGTTACTGGTATAATGCATGATCAAAGCATGAGCATCTTCTAGGAAATAAAACTTAGTCAAAACCTTTGCACCATGATTAAAACATGGAGAAGGAATGGAACGGTTAAAATAAAGAGAACAAATATTTCTATTCTTATCCATTATATAACATAAACTAGGAAGAAGAAAATCTCTCCAATTATCATAAAAAGTACGATAAATCTTCAAAGAATCTTATTAAAATAATAAAAAAAATAGACACATGTTATAATCATAACATATTAAAATTAGGGAGAAAAAAGTATGATAATTTTAAACCTTTGATGGAGATACTTTAGTGACAAACGTTTTAAATTATCCTCTAAATCTAATTGAAGAATAAGATGTCATGCTATTCCTTAAGGAAGAGCAAAAAAAGAAGGCGAAGACAAATGACAAAAACATAAGAATAAGAAGACAGAAATTTATAATAGAGAAGGTAAATAATAGAAAATAAAATCAGCACCAATGTCAATATAAATGAAATCACATATGAGCGTGATTAGCAAATGACTCCTATTTCATGAAAAAATCAAAGGAAATAAATGAGTTTTTGTTGGAATACAAAAGTTATTAAATACAGTTTGAGCAATAAACACATGTAACTAAAATTGAAGCAATTTAGGCACAAAAAAAAAAATTGTTGAAGACTTAATTCGCGTTATAATAAGAAGATGAATTTTCCTTTCTATTTCCATAAAATACACTTTTTTTATGATAAGGTTAGTAAAATGATTTATATACATGATATAATTTACTATAAAGATATTTAAAGCTAAATAATTCAAGAAATTCTCAAACCCATATGAGAATAATTTTCGCATCACAAGTATTTAGGAGAAAAGTGAAGAAGCAATATCCAAATTTACCCAAAGAGAACGTTTGACTTTCTCTGACTCTGGACAAAAGTTTTCCCATACGCCAAATTGAGGACCCATTGACAATTAGTTTTTCAAACACTTTTATTTTATTTATTTTTATTTTTTTATAGTAGTAACAGCAGTATTTGAACTTATGACTTTTTACAAGTTATCCAAATCCCCCTATCACTAACCCGACAAATCTAGTGGGTTTCAATTCATTTTATTGTTGTTTATTTTTTGTGTGTAATCACAATGTATCTCAAACATCTATTTTACATTCAACTAATCCATTTTTCAACCATGGTAACCTATTTTAGAGAAAAATAATGTCACTTTCACTAGTTTTTGACCAATTTAAAAGCAAAACAACACCAATAACAATTTTTATTCTTCTTATTATGAACAACAAACAAGACATGTAATGATAGTATAAAATTCTTTTATATTATTATCCAATCTTAATTTAACATATATAATAACATTATTGAATTTGTGATAAGTACCTTGAAAATTAATTTAGAAATATTGTCTATTAGTTGACAAAGTAAAAATTATAAATTAATAAAAACATGCTATTAAACTTTGTTATTATTATTAAATTTTTATATATTGTTAGTATAAAAAAAAACTATATTTTCAACTAATTATAAATCATTCTCAACATTATTTTTAAGGTATGTTATAACTTTAATTAATTAACTTATTTTACATTATAGTTTGTAATTAGATGACATGTAACAACTTTTTACATTATCAACATATAGGTTATTTATTATTGTTATTATTTTTTTCCCCATTCATCATTAAATAAAAGCAATAACTTAAAGCTATATTTAAATTGTGTTATTGATAATCAGGTTTTAAGACTGAGGCCCAATAACTTCAATCGAGACCTTTGGGCTACATTGGATTTGTTCAATGTATCAGTTGATTTTAAATGTGTCGCACCATTATACTACTAGTTTTAGGATCTGATTCGGTTGGACAGCATTATATTTGTTTTCAATCAATCCAAGATGGTAACTCTATACCATATTCTCCATGGCATATCATGGGTTGATTGCCATATTTTATCATGGTGATAACAGATGATTTAGCTATTTGTTCTGTAAAAGTAATTAGTTATATTGATAGACGTGTAAGTGTAACTATTAGTTATATAGATACAAAATCTATATCCAGATAAATAACTATTTTAAAATGTAACGATTAATCATCTAAGAGAACAAACTAAGACATGACTAAACGGATCCCTAGCCATAAAGCATGAGCATTAACAATCATTTGAAGTAAGTGAAGACTGGCTACCCCATGATGTGTCTTGAGGCAAACGGAAAATCTAACTCCAGTTGCCTATGTTTTGTTTAAACACGTAGATGAAAGCTTGCTACAAGCCTACAACTGGTAAGACTTAAGAGAGATGGAGACAGAATAATTCTTATGAAGACGATATCACAAGGACCTAACAACTACTAGGTAATGACATATTCCACAATCAATTATAAACATGTTATAAATGCACTATATAACAACATATACACACACTAGTACATTTGTACATTTGCACACTAGCAAGTTGTGTACCACACTAGAACTAGTGATTCTGTGAACTTCATCTTCAGGCATGGAATGTGACAGTGATAAACATAGGCAAAACAGCACATTTGGATGCTTCAAGCTGCTTGCCTTATTAGTTCTAAGTCTCATTCTAATTTCTCCAGCAGGTAATTCCATGCTATGTGTGCAAAACGTGGGAAACTAGTGTTGTGAATATAGTTATTTTGCTCTTGGATTCATTCTAACTTCTTTATGTTGTGCTTGTAGAATCATTTGATCCATTGGATCCAACAGGGAACGTGACAATAAGATGGGATATCATGTCCTGGACATCAGATGGTTATTTGGTAACTTCTGATCATTCTATCATAATTTGCATGTATTCTTTATTATAATAAACTGAAATATTAAACATGAAAAGCACTTAAAAAAACCAAATTGCTGGAATTGTGTGATTACCAAAGAATGCTCAAATTATACTCAAGTTTATTAATATGTTAATCATGTTAAATTTTGGTAGGCCACTGTGACATTGTTTAACTTCCAATTGTACCGCAATATTATGAATCCTGGGTGGACTTTGGGATGGACATGGGCAAAGAAAGAAATAATCTGGGCCATGATGGGAGCTCAAGCCACAGAACAAGGAGACTGTGCCAAGTTCAAGTTGAAGATTCCTCATAGCTGCAAGAGGAATCCTCAAGTGGTTGACTTGCTACCTGGAGCTCCTTTCAACATGCAATTCACCAACTGCTGCAGGGGTGGTGTGTTAACATCTTGGGGGCAGAACCCTTCAGGTGCAGTCTCAGCTTTTCAGATAGGTGTAGGGCTTTCTGGCACCTCTAACAAGACAGTCAAATTGCCTAAGAACTTCAAATTGCTGGGACCAGGACCAGGATATTCATGTGGGCCTGCCAAGATTGTTCCGTCCACTGCCATCCTCACAGATGATCGTAGGCGAAAAATGCAGGCGTTGAGTATGTGATTACCATACTAATTCACTCCATTCACTATATATCTCTCTATGGTTACTAATTCATCGTTATTATTTAATGACGAGTTTATTTTCACGCACTGACAATGTAAAATTTTTAACACTTAACCAATTAGAAATCATTCTATATATAGCATTTAAAGTAATTATTTCAGAAGTCATCAACAATCTTATGACAATCTATGACTAGATGACAGTGTAAAACAACTTTAAACTGTTAAAGTATGCTAATTAAATTGTTAACGATTCCTTTGATGGTTTTCTATGCAGTGTCCTGGAATGTGACATGCACCTACTCACAGTTTCTTGCTTCCAAGAATCCAAGCTGTTGTGTTTCTTTGTCATCTTTCTACAGTGACAAAGTCACTGGTTGCCCACCTTGTGCTTGTGGTTGCCAGAATAACAATACTTGTGTCACGTAAGCCATCCTTGTAATTTTACATTAGTCTTTTCTCCTCCTAATTAGTAATGAATGACATACAATTTTGATATCTTATGATGGACATGCAGGAAAGATTCAAAGATCCTGCAAGAGAATGTTACCTCACCTCACCGAAAATCGGATATCACACCAAAACCATTGTTACAATGCACACACCACCTGTGTCATGTCCGGGTGCACTGGCATCTGAAAGACAACTACAAGGACTATTGGCGTGTCAAGATTGCCATCATCAACTTCAACTATCGGTTGAATTTCACTGATTGGTCTCTTGTTGTGCAGCATCCCAATCTCAATAATGTCACCCAAGTCTATAGTTTTGAATACATGCCACTTCTTCCCTATCAATCCATAAGTGAGTTCTTTGATATGGACACTAAATGGTTGAGTCTTTTCTGTGTTAGAGCTTCATAGAAGGTTTTTCTTAACCCTGTGATTGCTAAACTGTATATGCAGATGACACAGGCATGTTCTATGGTTTGAAATATTACAACGATCTGTTGATGGAAGCTGGGCCTAAAGGGAATGTCCAGTCCGAGGTGCTCATGAAGAAGGACAAGAACACTTTTACACTCAAGCAGGGATGGGCTTTTCCTAGGAGAGTCTACTTCAATGGTGATGAATGTATGTTACCACCTCCCGATTCATATCCTATGTTGCCAAACTCCGGCCATAAACTACCAACAAGTATTACAGTGATGGCAGCTTATGTGGTTTTTGTATTATTTTTTCATTTGGTTGTAACACTTTTTTGAGGTATATAAGGGGTTATAAGCTTACAGCTTAGAGTGATGAGATAGCTGGCAGATATGCGGAAATGGAATTTCTTGTGAAAAAATGTTTCCTTTCCTATTAGAAAATGATACGTCATTAAAAAGTTTTTTCTTTTAAGCAACATATTCTCTTGGGGTTGTTATGTTTTAATTAGAAGAATAAGGAAGGAGACAGGAGATTTGAGTCCTACAAGTGCTTATACCGTCTATCATTACTGCTGAGTATATCTGCATCTATCGTTACATGTAAGATAAATCCATCTGCTTGGGTTTTGGGATTGCTAAAATGGGAAATGAGTATATATGATCAACAAATGACTTCAGAAGCAGCAGAAGTGCCACCTAGAAATTCTTCTTGGATTCATGATCTCAATACTAAAAAATTAAATTGAATATTCTATGTCTGAAAAAAATCATCCAAAAGAGTAACTTAAAATAATTATACAGCTCAAAGGCTAAAAAGATGTGTTACATATATGGGGGGGAAATTCTATGCCCAAGTTGAACAATGGACAGAATTCTGGTGGCATGCATTTATGCATCTGTGACTCTTTTTATTGCTTCAATAGCAGCTTCTATGCATTCTTGACAATGGGGTTGACTTCAGCTTTAACAAGCTGGTGCAGAAGAGAAAGGTACAATACTCCAAAAGAGTGGATGGCATCTCTATATTCTCTATGATTGACTCAATAAGATTAACAAAGAAGCTAAAGTGGCTATGACTGTACTTAGTAAAGAGAAAACTAGTTTAGAACTTGCATTTGGAAGCCAAGGGTAGGCATCTGGAGGAGGCATAACACAGTTATCCCCGTTGAAATAAATCCTTCTAGGGAAGGCCCATCCCTTATCAAATGTGAAGGTTGATTTGTCTTTTCTTAGTAAGATTTCTGACTGAACATTACCAAGAGGCCCAGCTGAAGAAAGAAAATCATTGTAGAACTTGATTCCCCACAGCATACTTGTATCATCTGTAAAACCATATCCCAAATCAATAACATAAGAATTGGGGTATTTTCTTCACCAGATCATCTAGGAATGTGGCTATGAAAGATAGAACTTACTCAATCCCTCGTAGGGTGTTAGTGACTTGTACTGAAAACTGAAGAGCTGAGTAATATTGTCTAAATTGGGATGCTGCACAACAAGGTTCCATTGTGAGTAGTTCATTCTGTAATTGAAATTTGTGATTGTGATCTTGACCCTCCAGTACTCTTTGTAATTGAGCTTCACGTGCCAATGCACTCGAATAGGACACATATGGCTGGTACACTGAACTAGAGGTGTGCTTGCAGCTTTGCCTGATGACGATACAACTGAAGATAAATGTGGGGAATTTGCACTGCAAGACATTCGGTAAAACAAATCATAAGAATGGAGAAATGATGACAAAAGTTACTTTGGAACATACTTTGAAAAAGTACTAGATAAAAAAAAAAAAAAAAAAGACAGTTTCAAATATCTATGAAATGATAAATTGGAGACTCACTCTACACAGCTGCCAGGTTCTGTTTTGTTTTGGCAACCACAGGTGCAGGTTGGGCAATTTACTACTGTGTCATTATAGAAGGATGAGAGAGAAACACAACAGCTTGGTGTCTTTTGAGCCAGAAATTGAGAATAAGTGCAGGTAATATTCCAGGTCACTGCCACAAAATATGCAGGTTAAGTTGAAGAGAAAATAGAATTTGGATTGCATATCTGAACTCTTTTGAACAATATAAATAACTGTTCATAGTACATCACAACCAATTATATGTTTGATGAAAATTTAAATTCCTTTCATTAACCAGTTCATAGTACATCATATTAAAAATTGAAAACAAAATGTTGAAAGTGAAAAATATGGGATAGAATGGACTGCCAAGACAAAAATGATGATCAAAGTTCAAAAGGAACTATAATTTTGTAAGTTTTTCAATTTATATAACAAAGGCTAATATGTACATATCTTGTATCTAGATGCTGGTTTTAACAAGAAAGTTTAGAAGAGGCAAATGGAAATATTTTAATTCAATGCAACTTTCTATAACTTACTCATTGCTTGGGTGATTCTCCTCTTGTCGTTGGTAATAAATGTAGTTGGTTTCACAACCTTTGCAGGACCACAAGTATAGCCAGGTCCCGGTGCTTTGAGGGTAAAATTTTTAGGGAGTTTGACCGTTCTGTTTGTTGTTCCAGCAGAACCAACACTAACCTGGAAAGAACTTACAGCATTGCTGGGGTCCTGACCCCATGAATTTAGGACACCCCCTTTGCAACAATTTGCAATCTGCTGGTTGTAAGGAGTACCTGGCAGTAAATCCACCACTGTTGGGTCCTTCTTACAACAATGTGGAATTCCTGCTTTGAACTTTGAACAGTCACCTTGCTCTGTGGTTTGGCCTCCCATCATGTTCCAAATCACCTCCTTTTTAGCCCATGTCCACCCTAATGACCATCCAGGTGCCTGAATGTGGCGATATTGTTGAAAGTTGTACATTGTAACAACAGCCTGCTCAAGCCATGCAAGAAGGTTCAATATGTTTTAAGAAACAGGAAAAGATCACAATACCCAATATTTCATTGACATTTGAATCTAAAAGACATAGAAAACAATTGGGTTGCTGATCCTTTGACATGTGAAGTTATTCATTATTACAGTGCAAGTAATGGTGAATACAACATGTTAAAAGAATAATCACCAATTAGCCATGTTAAAATTTACCCAATCAGAGAACCTTTTAAGTTCTGTTCAAATAAATTAAGTGCAATTGAGAAGATCCATCAAGGTAAAAAGAAGTGTAGTCCTGCATAGTTCTTATTGATTCCATAAAATTTTCCAAGGCACATGTCATATTCAGTACTTAAGCACATCAAGAAATTTGTGGTCACTTACAACATAGCCATCTGGAGTCCAACTAATGACATCCCATTTGATTGTTATATTGCCAGTTGGATCAAGCGGATCATAGGCTTCTGCAAATGAACAAGCAAAAAATATTGATGAATTTTGAATTAATCTTTATAGAGTAAAAGTTTTAACAAATCAGACATTAGAGAATCAAACAGATATAGTAAAATTAAAAATAAAAAAATAAAAAGAGAGTTTGTATCCATGTGCCACATCACACTTTCTCCAATTTCAATAAGGAAACAGTTGGGGCTTAACAGCCTATACTTTTTCTTATTTTCATTCTCCCTCTTTATTTTAAAGATTTTGGAGAGAGATTATTATCACATACAAATAATCACAAAAAATAAAAATTCAACTTATCTAAATTAGTTATCATAGCCATAATGGGTGTAACTGTATGAATATGTAGCTCTATTAATAGACACCAGATCACCAATATGCAACAGCTAAGTATTTAAAAGGAAATACATTGATTCCTTCTTGCACTTTCTTATTTGATCAGTTAAAATGCAAAACAAAATACTATGAACCGACAGAAAGAAGTGAGGATCCAAATTGACTGCAAGGATATTATTGAAGTGAACAATAACAATCCATGCATCCACCCATAATACATTCAAATCTAGAGATCAATGCAAATGCCCTTCAACCTCCTCAATCACAGTTCTATCAAAAGAGAAGACTTTTTTTAGAAAATGCAAAATGGGAACTCATTAACTAATGAAAGTAGATGCATAAGTAGAACCAGAAAGCAAAGCGTCAATGTACTTTTAGGAACTAAAATTGAGCTCCATGGAAACAATGAGAGACAGCCAATACCTGTAGAAGTGAATGTGGAGAAAGAAAACAGTAACAGGAGCAAGACTGCCAAGGCACCACGAGGGACAACAGATCCAATAGCAGGTAACATTGTATATTCCATATCTTGGTGCAGATTCTCTATGACAATGTAACTCAAGTTCAAGATCTGCACCAAAAAGGAAAAGAGAACAAACACAGGTTTAGGCCTCTCAGCTCTCTAGTTCCATCACAAAGTAGAAGTTTTGGTTTTGAAATGAACTGAGAGTGTCATGAAACTCCATATGTAGTCACTCTCTTTATTGTGTAACTGTAAGCAAACTAGTGGAAGATCTGCTACAGACATTCAACACCAAATATCAATAATGCCCTTTATTGAGAGTTAATTTATTGAGTCTAGTAAGGTTAATTTATTTAGAGTTGGGTGTCTGTCTTTTTTATTTACAGCTTGGATTTGGTGATTAAGCACAGAATTATAATTGTTAATTAAAATTTAGTTAAATAAATTTTAATAATTTTATTATTTATTATACACAGACATTTGTTTTATCAAAATTATAATTGTTAATTTTTCGAACCAGACGACTATTGTATAAATAATTTTAGTTATTAATACATTAGTTCTAATGGAACTAAATTCAATAAATATGATATTAGATTCAAGTAGGTGGATAAAAAAATGTATTTAAAGAAATTCTTAATAAAAGTTTGTCAAAACAAATATATAAATATTTCATACTAATAGTGTAGTTAAAAAAACTTAATTAAGTGACTTTTTCTTATCTTGACTACTTTTATTTTTTATTTTATTTTATTGGTAAGAACAAAATTTGCATTATTAGATTTTGTACTAAAATAACTTTGTTATTAGTAGTAGTAGTAGTATTTGTCAATGATTATAACTAATTTTCATCCTTACAAACGTCAAACTAAAATCTTACTAATTAAGAAGGTTATTCACTACTCACACCACCAACATGCCCTATTAAATCAGAATATTGATTAGCAAGCAGTTTGAACTTTTTCAAATGCCAGCTAAGGTAATACATTACAATATTGAAGATCAATGTTGGGTGGCCCTTTAATTTGGAAACGTTTTGGTCTGAATTGACTACTCAAATAAGTCATTCCGCCCTATTTAGGGATATTATGGGAAGAGCGAAAGATACCGACAGAGAGAGGAACATGTGAAGGAAAGACACAAAGTGTGCACTTCTATTTAACAGGAAAAGCTTCAAAAACTCTCCTTAAACTTGTCGGTGCTCACTGCTCTGTCAAATTTGCATCAACCTATTACATATTTTAATTATATTAATTAATTGTAATTTTTATTTTTTAAATTTTAATTATGTGAATTAAGTATTTTACGTATTGTTAACATGTGATTTTAAATTTTTAGATTTTAATTTTAATTGTGTTATTTAGATAATTTAAATATTATAATTTTGTAATTATTTATTTTAAAATTATTTTTTAAAATAAAAATTATTTAATTATAATATTTGATGGACTAAAATTATATAATTATGATATT
>JAMLFT010012088.1:0-10642 GCA_026544285.1 Pachyrhizus erosus | reverse complement strand
TTTTAAATTTTTTTAAAAAAATTATCTCAATATAATCTTTTAAAATTTCAATCTAATACACACCTAAATAATTTTAATAATTATGTTTTCTTTGCTCGAAATTTTATGCAGAGGAACAAATATTACTAGTGACTAACAATGTTTCTAAGTTGGTAAAAAAAAATGTCTATAATTCTTGTGGCTCCCAACAGAATGTAGTTTATATGATTCACTGTAAAAATGGCTACATAATCTCCATTTAGTTTCTTTGGATTTCTTCGATTACACATGAAGAGTAACATTTATTTTTTTCAAAGATTGACAATGAAAAAATGGTCAGGATAATTTTCCAAGGGAAAATAAGGTATGGTTGTACACGTTTGATTTCTGCTCAAGCTGCTCTTAAAATGATGGAAAGGTAAATAGGGGGAAAAGAATTTTGAAATTTGAATTGAAAAAAGAAGCAAAGTTTGAATTTTTATTTGAAGTGATCAATTTTTTTTTTTTTTTCATTTTCTCTCTTTTACATTGGTTGTTTTTTTTAGGAAATCTGTATTATTATTTTTCCCTTTCTTTCCAAACATTCGATTTGAGTTTGGTAAATTAAATTTTAAAGAAACTGATTTTAAAATATGCAATATGATTGATATTTGTGTTTAAGTTAATTTGAGTTATATTTGCATGAAATGTGTTTTTCACTAGAAATTGTGTGAATTAATTTTATATCTTTAAAGCAAACGGGTTTAAATCTGGTTACAATTTTGTCGGTCTTTTGCTGTGAGTAGTTGCTACTTTCTAGTGAATGGTTAATTGCTATGGAATGCGTTGTAATTTTTGGTGATATTTCTTAATGTAGGATTTTATCTTAAAATTGTGACTTAAAAGTTTGACTTAAGCATTTAGGTTACATAAAAATTCCTTAGTATATTTAAATATTATGATGAAAGTTTGCAATAAGAAGAACAACGAAAGTGGTGGAACCATTTTTAATTCCTGTGAAAGTGGGGTTTATTTTGTCATTTGAAGTAACCGGTTGCTCCTCATATTTTTGCTCAAAAGGTGAATACTGTAACGGTGCAAGTGCAGCACGTAATGTAATGTTCCTTATTATTAAGATACTTCGTTAGAGATATGTACTTTAATAAGTTTTTTACACATTCTTACATGCAATTAATTTGTTTATTCAATTTATTTTGATTGCTGCTTCTAAGTGAAAACATGTGGTCACTAAAAATTGTCTTTTGCTGCAAAGCTAAATATCAACTTAAAGCATCTTCATGAGGCGAGTGTTCTTTTTTTTTTTTTTAAATGAAAGGTGAGTGTGTCAAGGAATGATTGCTACGAATTATTATTAGGTAAATAAGACGGAGTGTTTGTGTGAATTACTTCTGTAAACCACAGGTTTGAAAATTTTATTTTTAATATTTTTATTTTTCACAAATTTTATCTTCAATAAATTAATTTAACATATTTTATCTTAACTTTTAAAATATTTCCAAATTTTACCTTATATTTTCATTTGAAATTATATTTTTTATTCTTGTTTTTTAATTTTGTGATGAATTTTATTCTTAACTTTTTTTTACAATTTTACCTTCAATTTTTTTATGTTTCGACACACTTTTTTTTTTTATATATATTTTAAAAAAATTTATTTCCAAATTTTATGGAAAGTAAAATTCGCTAGTTTCTTAATAATCAAAAATAAAATATATCAAATTAATTTATTGAGATAAAATTTGTTAAAAATTAAAAAAATTAAAATGAAATTTATAATTAAACCTATAATTTACAAGTGGGAAAAAAAAATTAAACAATACAAATTATTATGAAAATAAAGGTGGTCCTAAATAAAATGTTGATATTGTTTTGTAGATTTTTTTTGTCATTAACATTATTGATTTATCTTTAAATTAAATTTATGTTTAATTGTATATCTTATTACTTAATTTTTATTATTTTATAAATTTTATCATTCAAATTTTTTTTAAAAAAAATTTATCATCTAAGTTTTTATTTTTAATCGATATTATATATCACTAAAATATGATGGTTAAATGTGTATTTTTTTGTAAATTTTATTATTAATATAATGATAAAATGTATAAAAATTTAAAAATATAGTGATAAAATATATGAAAAAAAGTTAGATATAAAATATATAAAAATTAAAAATATAAATGATAAAATTTGTGAAATAATTATAATTGAGTAATGAAATATTAAATTAAGCCTTAAATTTACTTGTAACCAAGAATTGAATGGAGTCATCATTTTAGAAAACATCACATTAAAGTCCAAACTGTTGTAGAATTTTTAAAATTGTAAGTCTTTATTTTATTTTTTACCTGTTACCAAAGCCACAGTGCAGGCCGCCAGTGCTACTTATGTATCATATGCCATTTCAACCTCAATCAAAGATCATGATATGTGGCAGCTGAGTATTGATGCTGTTAGATTCTGGGTGGGTGTTTGTATGATGCAGATGGACGATAAATTTTGATAAGTGGGGTGATTTTATGTGGATGACAATGATGACTAAGTACTCAGGATTCACGAATCTTAGTGTGACAGTGTTTAAGATTTGCTTACAATTTGAATCCATTTCTGAAAAAGGGGATTGGAGTTGTGTATTCTTTTTAGCGGCTTTGGGGGTAAAGCATCATTGCTTAAACATACATATACGACCAAATAGGCTTGTACTAACCATAGCTGAGAGCTGTCTCAGTTAGCTGAGCTGAGCTACTAGCTAGATAGAGCTGAGTATTTATTGGCCTTGGCATTGCCATGGTATATACTATGTTCTTAAAATGTTCCTCTTTACTTCACAAAATTTGGTCCATAATTAAAGCAATGCCAAAGGTCAAAAAGAACGACAGTACTGGTGCTCTTCTTCCAGTAAAGAACGCTTGTAGTGGGGGCCACTAAATTGCATAGCCTCAACTCAAGAGTTACAGCTTAGAGCAAAGGAAACGTCTCTGCCAAAACAAATGTTACTCATTCGAATTGAATTAAAAACTTATCTGATTTTAATGAATTGTGTTAAATTATTCACCTAGTCATTTTAAGCTTTAATCTTTGTACGAGAAAATAATAAATTTTAGTCCTTACACAGTTTTTGTAGCAATTTATCATTGCCAGGAGACTTTTGTAATAGTTTTATACCATCAAATTTTTTTCTCCCGTATTGTTGTTAGAAACTGAAACTTAATTTTTATGGATGTGTAAGGACTATAAAGAGATTAAATAAATAATTTAATGTAATGAATTGTATATCTGATTTTGTTATTTTGAAAAATAATTTTTTTTACATATAAAATACCTTTTAAGGTGATTTCAGGTATACGTTATTTTTAAGATAAATTAAACTAATCCATAGCCATGAAATATGATTTTAAAGTTGGGAAGAATATGAAATTTGTAGGTAAAATACAAAAAACAAAAATCCGTGAAGAGGGTGTACGTGTGTAAAATAATGATAAATTTGTGCCAAACTGAGATGTAAAAGATCATATACAAAACGAATTTGTGGGCGGAGATATAGATCTTGAGTGCGTTGTGTGGTAAATTATTATGATTATGAGCTAAATACGTACCACTGTTAAGGAACGCAATTGAAGTGAGTGTTGAAAGGGACTTCTCTATGAAATACAAGGCCATATCAGTATGCATAATTAAGCCTCAATGGTCAGCCAGAAAGGCAGAGATGAGATGCAATCGAAGGCGCAACTGTATCAACATGCACTGGACTACAGTCTCTCAGTTTTAGCAAAAGATCATGTACGAATGAGGTGCCATGGAGGCGAAAATAGGTGGTCTTAAGGCAATGAAGATATTAACTAAAACTATTGTTTACCACAATGAGCCAAGATTCTCCTTGTTATTTGTGAGTTAATTTTATTCTAGATTCTCTAAATTTGTTCTAATCCACAACCCAGATACTTAATTTGCTTCACTATTTGGGCTTTGGTATACTTGAATTTCTGTATCTATTAGAAACTATGTAGTTATACAGCTAGTTCTTGTGCTTGTGCATAAGTAAAGTCTGAAGGTTCTAAGATAGATACTTAACCCTTTGGTATTTCCAATAGGTTAAAATTAGTTTAGATATAATTCTTTAATGTTTCCTTTGGATGATAAGAGATTTTGATAAGAAAGACATAAAAATGGAAAGAATTAACAGAAAAAAAAGAAAAAAAAAATTAAAGTTGTTTAAATTGATAGAATTGAAAAAGTAAAAAAAATTGAATATATATATTAAAGATATATTTGTCTTTAATGATACATTTTTATAGTATAAAACAAAAGTATAGTTATATCATTTTTATTTTTTAATGGTTCATAATTTTTTTATTTTTATGAAGAGATTTTTTTTACTATGAATCTCATCACAATTTCTTTTTCTTTTTTTTAAATAACTAAAAATTTCATTTTTTTTATTGTATTTCTCTTTCACCTATTTTTCTCTTCTAAAATCTACTCAAATAAACAATACATGAATATTGTTGGTACTTTTATTTAATTAAAATAAAAGTTCTACTTTAAAAATTTACATAATAAAGATAAATATTAAAAGATGAAAATAAATATGTATTATTAGTGTAATTTTTTTTACACGATCAATCCATTAGAAATCAATAGTGTAATTTTAAAGTAATTATTATAAAAAAATTACACTTTAGGTGTATAACATTTTTTTTATTAAAAAATTACTCATATTACTAAAATAAAATTCTAATTAAAAGATAATACTAATAATATTTATAAAATTATATCTATTTTTTTTCCATTTATAACATTAGATTTGATTTTCCATTAGAATATTTTATCAAGAGTATTGGATTTAAAAGTTGAGAAATTGGATACATTAGTCTTCAGCTGACAATTTAAGGTGTGTTTAAGGAAATTGCGAAAATTAAATTATTTCAATAATTGATTATATCTATAATAGATTATGGGTTAGTTTATTTGTTGTTATTTTTTTTATAAAATAAGTAATTTTTTAATTTTTTTATGTGTTTGTTTAAACAGCTTATTTATAAAATAAACAGTTTTTTTATTTTTTAATAAGTAAAATTTATATGTTTTTAAATAATTTATTATTTTAAAAAATATTTTTTTATAAACACTTATTTTAAGTTTAAACAAACTAATCCTATATGTATAATTAATTATAATCAGAATTAATTTTTATTTGAGTAATTTGCTGAAAAATGATTATAATTAAAAAAATATAGATTCGCTGGGATGCAAATAAAAAATAGCTTTTATGTAATAAATTACGAAGGGTATCTAGTTATTTATTTGTATCAACAATGAACATGGGTAATTTGGAGATATAGCTGTAGAGGATTAAAAAAAATTTAAATAATCAAACAACTGAACTTTCTTGATGCCAAAAACAGTTTAATTTTCTGGAAAACAAAAAGCTTTTTATAAATTTCAGCTATACAGCTTATTTTTCGAACAGCTTTTTTCTCCTCAAAAAGGCTGAAATGGGGAGAAATAATATGTCCCAAACATTCTCTAACTACCCATAGTTTTTCTTTTCCTTTCTAAGATTATGTTTGGTTATTTTTTATTTGGAGATACCAAAGTCAATTTAAAGTGTGAGTTCAGTTTTATCACATAGTTAGTTATCTTTAAAAGTATATTTTGTATATTCAAATTTTGTTTCAAACTTAAATTTATTAACTTTAATCTAATTATGTACTAACTCATTTGCTGGCACATCAGAAGCGAAAAAAGAAGTGTAGTTGAAATGTGTGTATTAGATTTTTTTCTTCTGAATAAAAATAAAAATAAAAAATCCTTCATTCAAACAGCTTGCATGACATGGTCAAAAGAGCCATGCCAAGGCACATTCGTAATGTCTAGATAATAGAGTAATAGACCTGTGGCTAGCTAGCTCCCTTTCCCTCAATTAGTAAGTTCCTCTTCCTCAAGCTGTGCACCTACGCATATGCTTCAAAGATATGGGGCTGATGGATTAGCCTTACTTTGACAGACCTATAATATCTTAAGATAAAAAAAATAAAATGTCACAGACCTATATACATACATATATACCCTTATATTAGAAGGGACGAGGAAACGATCATAGATATACCACACAAACCAAGGTAACTTTATACCACTATAAGATGAAGTAGGACTCCCATTTTACTAAATGCCAATCTCACTATGCATGACACACTGTTACAAACAGTGTAAGTAGCAGTTGTAGTAGAGACCATAGAGAACTTACTGTTCCTTTACGTGACAATAGCTAGCTTAGCCACTAATAAATTAGTAGGCAAAAAACCTCCCTACTCCTAAACCCTATTGTAGTAATTAATTAGTTAGAGCAACGTACGCAGGCATTTGCTAACAAGATCAATCAGGTATCACTTTTCATCATCATGCCTATAAATGCAGTCTTTCTTCTGACAGAGTTGTTCCGTTCATTTTTAATTTTGTTCCCTTTCTTCAATCCAAACCTGTAGGCATAAAATAATACTTTAAAATTCTGTGTTTATTATATATATATCTGCAACTGATCATTTTCTAGCTATGTGTCTATGCTCATATCTATATAATTAGTTCTTGGCTGGTCAGAGAAAAAAATCACATTGCTCTTTGGATTCCAGGTTAGCTCTTCTCAGACACGTTCACTTTATCAGTTTATTTATTCATCTCCATATTAAGAAAGAAAAGAGTTTATATATGTTGAATTGTGCTAATCTTCGTTGCACTACTACATTCTGTTTCCAGACTGCAAAAATAACGTTACTGATTACATGCTGCTATTGAAAATTAAGAGCCACCTATCATACCTTCATTTTCCAAGGTAACTTGTAATTGCATTTCTTTATCAATTTTATCTCAATTTTTCGTGTTTCGAGTATTTTCTCCAGTTGTATGGTTTGTTTGATAATCACGTTTGAATGTTTTGCATTATTTGACAACGACAATTCACCGTGTGGGAGAGATATATTAGATGTCTCTGTATTTATGTTGGGAGGAACTTTTCTTTTTCCATTTTGGGGGGTAGGGGTGTTAGAACTGATATCTTGATTATGAAAAAGGCCAGATGACAGCACTTTTCATATATTTTGATAATTTGATGCGTGTTAAGATAAACATAAACATATGTAGGAATTGGTTTGTGGTAAATAGGTATAGACCTATGTAGTCAAAAGATCTTAGGATTTTTTTAGAAATATCGTTTTTTTATAATTTCTATCTGGGCATATGGAGTGATGCCCATTGACCGGCAAGCAGGTGAAGAATGAAATTTCATTTTTATTTTTATTACTTAAAATTCCCAGCAATTTTACATATGAATGTCTCTTTATTCCATTAAAATTTATGGTTTTTTGGTTGTTTAATTTAATAAAAAATAAAAATAAGATGTGCAACATAAAAGTAAATTTTAATATATATTCAATTATATATATCAAAAGGTATGATATGTAAAAAAAATTATAGTTCATAATTTATACAGGAATACAATTTATAATTCTCTCTCCCTCTCTATATATAATATAATACTTTCTTAAAATCAAACCAACAATAAAAGTTTCTTACTTAAATATTCTTACAGTATGTCAGTGAGCTGTCTGTAAAAGAAGATGTAAATACTTGGTGATTCCTCGGGATAACTAAAAGGATTATTCAAGAACGAAATAATACGTTGTATAAATACATTTTTTCCTTATCTCTTTTAGGTTTGAGTTGTAATTGTGACTTTAATCAAATATTTTTTTATCAGATTTCTTTCTATTTTGAAAAACTAATTTTCTACAATGGCACGTGATTTGATATAAGGTAAAAATTGAAACAGATTCTTGTTTCATAATTTTGGGTTTTATAGATTTTCTTCTTTTTTATGATATTCTATTTATTTTCTTATGGTCACTTTCAGTTCCACTTGATTTGCATAAAACGTGCTGTAGACCTTCATCCAAAGCGAGATTGAAGGCGGGGCACCTATAAAGGTACTCCAAAGCCCAAATTAATATATGGATCAGCAAAATTATTATTGTGAACAGTGTGCATATCTAGCACCTCTCTTAGTGGTCATATTTATAGGGGTAACTCACAAAAAGTAGTCAACCGTGGCTTTAAGGTAATTCCCTTTTACTTGTCTGGTGTGAATAAGTATTAGGGATATCAGATGGGGATTGACCAATGCAGTACTCCCCGTTAAGCCTTGCTTGTTCTATTAGTTCTCAGTTACTTAATCCTGTGTAGTTTGATATTCTTATTAAATGGTTGGTTGAGATGCAATTTATTTATGGAATAAGTATGGAGAGAGTTTGAATGAAGTGGAATTTAATATTGTGTGTTTTACTTTTGTATTGTATGTATCAAGATAAATGGATATAAGAATATTGTATGTATTTTTTTTATTTTATTTAGCAGACATACTAGACAAGTGGGATAAGGGTAACCTAACCTATATACAAAATTGGTATATGTTAGAGCGCTTTCATAGAAAGCATAGGGTTAGTATACCAATAATAATAAAAAAAAGAATCTTTCATTTTGGTATTTTATCATGATCAGGATCTAAATTTTTTAAGGTTCAACACATGCTCAGTATTTTGAGTATTGCCTTATAAATAATATTGTTTCCATGCAATCATGGAGACAAATCACACAGCCCACCAAGCCTTAATTTCTACTTTTTTTCCTTGTAAGATCATGTATAAAAATGTTGCACAAAATAGTTCCTGCTATCATTGTGCTTAGATCGCCACTAAAAACCTCCACCAGCAATGTTTCCATATGAAAGAGAAGAAGGAATTTGAAAACTGAAGGTGACATGTGTTTTCATCCTAAAGTTGACAAAATGGGCATGACACATCTCTGTTATCCAGCACAATATTTCTCTTCATCCTGTCTAGTATCACGCTCCATGTAAAAGGTATACCTTAGATAGAACATGGATAATTTAGAAGCATATGAAAAAGGATGTATTTGTAGGAGCTCATGATCACTAAAGGATGCCATGTGCAACTTTTGACATAAACGCAAGTAAATATTATCCCCATTCCATATCCAACAATTAGTAGACTCACTCTTTAGCTCTAATGTGTTGAACTCCTATAAGAAGTTTTACTGGAATTGTTTTTCTTATTCAAACCTATAGCATCATACCCAAGACCCAACTTGTCGGCTTCCATCACACCTATTGTATGTATCAGTTGTTCTGAATTTCCAAACAGTCTTTTGTATTTTGTACTTAGTCTGCCTCCCTAACCAAATATCCTTCCAAAACGTCACCCTCTTCCCGTTCCCTATCCAGCCTTCATGCTAAATTTTTTCAATATTAATCATATTAAAATTAATAAATATTATAAGCTAATTTATAACATATACTTATAAATTTATGAACTTTGTCTCCCATATTAATTTTATTTGACTTAAGCAAGATTGTAACAAAATAATAAATTAATGTATAAGAAGATTTATTATTCAAATAGACTATAAAAATAATGTACTTGGAGAATAATGTAACAAAAAGAAAGGACTCGAATATGTCTACACTTAATATGTTATATATGTCGTAGGGAAGAGATTTTTTTTATGCAACATAGGGAAGTGGCCTAATAACACATTTTTTAATGTTTTTTTACATACTATTTATTTAGTTGAAATTCTGTGAATGAGACTCTTATGTCTAGAAAGACTTACATGATTTTTCTTAATCATAGTTTGTCAAAAAAATGTCATGTCAAAAATTGTTGGAGAGTGTTACTAATAATATAATGATAATTAACAACTAATTTATTTTATGTATTTAAATTTAAAAAATTATGAAATGGAAGCTGTAAAATTATATTTTCTTATGATAAAATATTGATCACTGTTGCATAATTAATTAACTTTTGAAAAAATATTAATGTAATTCAGTGTAGATGCTTATAAAACACGTTAGATAAGAAGGAAATTAAATATAAAGACTATCATATTTTAAAGAATTGAAACTTCAAAATATAAGAATTAATGCAACAAAGCATAAACACTTTTCATACTCATGAAAATAATAGGATTTTTTTTAATTTGAGAAAATAATTTTTATTTTAGATAATTATTATAAAAATGATATTTACCTTAATTATTTTAGTTGTTTTTTATACAAATACAAACATTTAAATTTAAAATAAAATAATTACAAGTTATTATTTTCTAATTAGTTTCTTAAAAAAGAAATAAAAACAAATTAATGATTTCTCACAAATATTTAAGTATAAAAATATATTATATTAGTTTTAGAGTGAAGAATAAAAATATGTTTTCTTATAAAGTATTGTTATTTCCTTTCGTAGTTGATACATGGTCATCCTTGTACGGATTTACGTTTTCCACAGAATTTGTCTCTCGCAGTTGTTATAATGGATTGCATTTGACGAGATCAAGTTTAATTAGTTAAACGTGGCTTAGCTGGGTTAAAAAAGTTAATTGGGGCTGTTTTATTGGCTGTGTTTAATAAATATTTAAGCTAGTTTCTAATTATATTTAATAGTTAAAAACTAGTTTTAGTGTTTGACAAATAATTTATTTAGTAAAATATTATTTTAAATAACATTTTTAAAACAATATTTTTTAATTTTTTTATATTTATTTTTTATTTTTAAATATTTATTAGAATTTTTTTAAATTTTTTTTATATGAA
>JAMLFT010012087.1:0-10642 GCA_026544285.1 Pachyrhizus erosus | reverse complement strand
GCTCTTCCGATCTCTTTCAATTTTTTTAATATTAACATAGGTTTTAACATAAATTTAAAACAGATAAATTTTGAAAAAAATTGAAAAAGATATATCTGTATGTTTCTTTTACTCAGGATATATTATCTTACTTCTGTAAAAAAAAAATTATGTGTTTCTCTAAAATTTTAAACTTGCTATCTTCCCCTACATAAAATTTGTATTTTATACCATTATACGGTAAAATATAGGTTTCTTATTGAGACACGATCTGAAGACATAAATCAAATTAATTCCTAGTGTTGGTATTGCATTTCACTAACAGTTAATTATTTCTACAATTATACTCTTAAGTTCATTGTTAATCTTTTAAATATGATGACAAAGTTGGATAATAAACACAATCAAAGTCACCTAGCCATGTTTGGGCACTACGTAAAGATCTCAAACTGAATGAAAAAATATATATATATATATATAATCAAGAAGTATTCATCTTTATATTATAAATTCGAGTCCTCGTTCTTAAATAAGACCTTTGAAAGAGTTATATTTATCTTCATGAAACCAAGTGATTTCTTATAAATTGAGTATTTTCTTTTTGTTAATTTTTTATTTCTTTCTAATATTATTTCTTAAATTTAATTTGTTTTGAATTTTAACTGTTGATATATTGTATTAAAATAAATAAAATTTTCTTTTAACTAAATTTAAATTTTAAATTTAAATTTATAGTAATCTTAATTTGAATTTAATTTATGATTTTTACATTTTGACACATCATATTGATAAAAAGATATGTATCTTGAGATGTTAATAATTTATTTTTATAATTTTCTAATCAATTTTAAAAAAATTTATCTCTTTAATTTATTCCTATATAATATAAGAGATAATTTATTGTTAATAAATAAAACATATATTATTCTGATTAATTCTTTATTTAAATGAGTAATTTTTCCAGAATATTTGATTATAGAAAGCCTTATCAAATAATTTAATATTTCAAGTGAACTAAAAAACAAAAATATAATAATCGAATTTAATTAAACCCATGTGAAATAACCGATAAACATATTAAAAAAAGTGCTGGTTAACGTAAATTTTTTTAATTTGTAAAAAGAAAAAAATATAAATTTATTTTACGATAACTCATATATTTTTATCAACCAAGTGAGTTAAATCAGATTCACTAAGATAACGTTAATAACAAAGGAATATAATGAAAATTAATTTCATCCCTGAAAAATAAATTGATGCGTTATCACATTACTTGCCCCTTTGAATATTTGACCAACTGAGCAATAACGAGAGCAGAGACACAACACTGGTTGGGTTTTCGTTTAGTTGGTTGGAATGAGTGAGTCAGAGTGAGATTAGCAGCGCAGCGCAACGCCACTATCCTCATTCCACACCTGACGTGTTTGGGTTTGGGTTTGGGTTTGGGTTTGGGTTTGAGTGTCTCTTTTCTCTTTCAATTCTCAAAACTTAACTAGGGTTTGGGAATTGGGAACAAAACTCAACCAACCTTATAAGTCACTCCACTCGCAACAATAAGTAAATAAGTAGATATATTAGACATTCAATTAGGGTTTTGATGTTCTTCGAATGCCAAGTTTTGATGACTTATGAATGGAGATTTTCTCTGTCTTGTCGGAACCATCCCTCTTCGCCGTCGCCGTGACCGCGCTCTGTTTCGTCTTCGCGCTCTTCTCTCTCCTCCGATCCTTCTCCCTCCCCCGGAGATTCACGCCGCCGAGGAAGCACCACTGCGATTGCGCCTCCAATTCCGACTCCTCCTCCGCCGCCGCCGCCGCCGCCGTGCCCTACCTCAACGGCGGAGGCTCCGAAATGCTTGAGCCCAGTCCCGTTCCGGCGCCGGCGGTGTTGGCGGAGCGGAGAACGGGGTCGTCCATGATGGAGGAACTGGTTCCGGAGATTACGACGCACGCGCTCAGTTATTTGGATTATCCCAGTCTCTGTCGCCTTTCGATGACCAATTCTTTGATGCGAAAGGCTGCGAATGACGATAATGCTTGGAAGGCCCTTTATCACAAGGTGAATTTCTCAATTCAAATTCTTGTGCTTCTTTTTTTTTGGTTCGATTGTTATCTTATGCTAAATAGTAAATAGACACCCTAAGTCGTGAGTGACTCACTGTTAGGATTTTCCAATTCTTTTTAGGTTTTTCTTTGTGCCGTTTTTGTAGAGAAGTCATGAATAATGCTGCTGCAGGGTTTCCTTTTATTTCTTTAAAATTCTTTGGGGGATTTGGTGTTGATGACCTTTTTGGCCCTAATTGCATGTTCTGTATTTGTTATTCGAGGAAAAGTTTGAATTGAATCACGTTAGGAGTGCTCGTTAAATGTTGCAAAATCTCAGTGACATTTTTTAAAGGTTTGCATGCAAACTGCTAAGCTTTAAGGCTTCTTAATAAACAAGCCGCATTAAGGTTCGTGCAGTCACATCTGTTTGGAACAATTGCTGATGGAAAAACGCTTGAAGTATCATTTATGTGCTTTTCCATCATTGTTATATAATAGAAAATGCTTTTAATGTCTGTTTGGAAGTATGAAGAAACAGGAAGCGTTAACTATCTTGGCAAATCTTTGACAACATGGCAAAGTGGATTGGCATGCGGCAATGTAGTTAAACAGCTACTATAATGGCGCTATACCACTATTTATGTTGCGGAATTCCTTCAATCCACAATTCCATTGGCAAAACCCTTGTTTGCTATGGATGTTGTGGTTGTGGCATGGGTCCTGCATCCTCTTGTCATCTCCAGCGAGTCTCTGGCCAATTGAACTTTTAAGTTAATATTATGCCCATTTTTATGCATTTAATTTTTATTTCTATACAACTTAATTTCTATAGATATATAATTGATATATATCATAATTTTGAACCGCTATGTGACTTCCACTATTTGCCAGTGACCTAACTGCCATATGATATAGCAGACTATTGACTTACCCCATTTTCCACAATCCATAATTGATAACGCTGGTGCATTGGGACTTCAACATGCTCTCCATCTCCTCCTATATCCAAATCATTCTCTCCCTTTAAATTTTGCGGTTTATCTGCGGAATGAAGTGGATTTATCTGTTGTGTGTTACTCCTTTATCTGAGTAGACTGCTACGAACAAACATCCAAATTAATGCTGTTTCTGCTCTTCCTCTGCCCAATATTGAAGTGTAGGAGGAGTTGAATGATAAGTGATTGTGTTGTAGGGATGAAGGCATAAAGTAAATTGACATGAATAATAAATGTGTTCTAATTTGTCCTATCAAACTCAGAATAGGTGTGATGATTATTTTCATTGGATTCTTTAGATGAATTCCATCATTCTCATATTGTCCCATGTATCTTCTGTTGTAACCCTTTTGAATTTCTGTTTTTAGGACTTCACATTGGAACAAGATAGTATTACACCCACTAATGGGTGGAAGGCTTACTATGCTGCAACAAGAGCAATTGTGAATATTAATACAGAATTCTTCAACATTGTAAGAGATAAGTCTCTTCAAGCAATGAGTCGTTTTTGGCTGAATGCAGATTATGTGAAATGCATTCATGCCTCAGGAGAACTCTTTTCTGGGTATGCTTTTTTGTTACTCGAGTAGTTGGTCTGTTTTTCTGTCATAAACTTGTCTATTTTGCTAGAATATCTTCACATGTTTGGATTTTTGTTCATGTTGATTTCTTGTTGTGACATGCATGATGTATGATGTGATACTTGAAGAGATTATTTATCAGGTCTGATATGTATCAAATTTACAGAAGTTCTTGGATTCTTATATTCGATTTAGGTCATTGAATTTCATTTTTATCAATAATTTGGATCGGTGGTCTCATATTTAGATTGGAAATGAGAGGATATATTATTATGTTATGCCTATGCAAAGTTTTACTCCTCAACAACAGTGATATTTCGGGGGATAGGAAAGGTATCTTTTAATTTGGTTCTCTGTAGGAACCCCCTCCCTTCCCCCCTTTAATTGTCCTATTTTTTTTTTACACTGTTAAGGTGGGGTGTGTTCCTGTGCTGGAGAGATCTCATCTAGCATGTGAGCAATATGGTAGTGCAAAATTCCTATTAACGTTCTTTTAACTTGGATATTTTGACTGAATGCTCTAGTATACTAGTTTCAGGCCCACAATACTGGTGTTTGCATTACTGAGGTGTGGAGCTTGATACTTCAGAGATACAAGCACTTTGAACATATAGAATATTTTCGTTCTTGGAAAAAAAAATCCTGCTTATTCCACATATATATATATTTCTTTTTAAAGTTCTTGCAAGCTTGTGAAATTATGTATCCATTTCTTTTACCTTATTCCAATTTCTGCTGTACTGGCGAGCAATTATACATTCAGTAACACAATTATCCATGCTACAGGTACAATGCAGTAATGCAGAGTTGGCAACTCGTATTCAACTGGGAGCAAGGATTGAACTTTCAGGTTCGAGATGTACGTGCTCGCGTCTTGACAGATATGGCTTGGGTTACCATGAAAACATATGTTGACATGGATACAGGACCATTCAATGTGACCAATGTTTTTGAGTTCCATAATGGACGGTGGTATATGGTTCATCATCACAGTTCTGTGATGAATGGGGATGTGGACCATCAGATTGTGCATGGATAATAGTGAGAGATGATTCATTGTTATGTCTGATACTGGTTACAAAAGGTGGTTTTATTTGCAGAAGCAAGATGCTTGAAATTTTCGTGATTTCTTTGGAAGATCCTTTTTATAGTTTCCAATTTTAGTTTCATTTTTATACTGTATATAGACAGGAAGTCGCAATGGCGCCAGAAAAAAAGAGTTATAAAGTACAGTAATTGCATTAAAGTAAACACAAAAAGATGGGTGGAATTGTGGAAAGGGGTTACCTGTGAATGATATAGGTTGGATCAGGACGTTCGCACTTCGCAGGCATCTAATCTCTAGACGAGACTTGTGAAAAGCAAGGCTGAGCAGTGACGGGAGCGGGAGCAAATGCACAAGCATTCTCCATTTTTGTCGTGCATCCCAGTAGTACTAGTAGACTAGCAGTGTGCATCATTTTCCTGTGAGTTGAATTTTGAATCATAATTCTAACAAAATCATGATTTTATTGTAAAGCATGGTTATGAGAGATTCAGAATTGGTGGTTCGAGAAGTACTGTTTTACCTAAACCTCCATCAAGGCGAAGAGAACATACGATTTGACATAATTTAGATTAAAAAAGACAAAAAGGTTATAATTTAAATATAATTTAAAAATGATTTTTGTATTGTTTTGTCTCTGTAGTGTAATAATAAAAAAAAATGTTTTTAAATTTTCAAAATAATTTATAGTGTCAAATTAATTAATGAAAGAATTAAAAATATTTAATGATGTTAAATTAATTAATAAAAAATAAAGATAGTTTTATAAGATAATTATATATAATTATATTGTTAGATTTTTTTATCAATTATTTAAAAAATTAAAAAAATTGTTTAATAATAAAGATTAAAATTAAAACTATTAAAAAAATTTGTTTTTTTAAAATAAAATTCATCTTTAAGCCATCAGTTTCTCAAACAATCTTATGAAGTTGTTAACAAATATGTTTAATCCTTGTATTATTTATAAGAGTAAATTTAAAAGAACAATTAATAATTAATTCGAATCCTAATTGAATTTATAAATTTGTATGTCAAGTCTATGAAAATGGGAATTTTGCTGCCAAACTGGAATGATAGTTGGTGTAGCCCGCCCACAATGGATTATGAAGTGATTATTTTTCATTTTTACTGGCGAGAAGTGAGTGAGGACTAAGGAAGGAGTTGTGATGTGTGTAGTGGCCAGCTCGTTAGCACTTAGCAGCCTCACAGCTCACATTGGATCGAACAATCGATTTGGACTTTGGAGAGGTAAATCAAATTAATAAAGTAGTGGTGCACGTTATCCACCTCAGGCTCACAGAGGAGAGAGAATGACAATATCTATTTTCTCAGTTCCGACGCCTCAGTTGTGCAACTATAATAACTCATGGCCAACTTCTCGTTATTCTTCTTCTTCTTCTAAGCTAACTGTTCCTCTGTGCTCTCCTTCCCCTCCAACATCTGTTATCCAAGAGGGCCCTTCTCCTTCAACAGATGATGAACTTCCCGTTGTTGATGCCTCAGAATTCACGAGGTATTAGTAATTCATGTTGTTTCCCATGTTTGTCGTACCATGTTTTGTCTTGTCTCTTGCAACTAATTTCCACAGTAGTGGTTGTAAGGCATGTGGAAGACAAGAAATCGAGAAAGGATGCAATGGTGAAGGGAGAATTCAGGGTGGAATTGCAACAGTACCGGGCTTTGGGTGGTGGCCTATAAAGGCTTACAGGCCATGCCCTGCGTTTGTGGCATCTGGTGGTAGGTATAGGCGCCAAGGACAAAGCATGGACGAGGTTGTCTCCGGAAGTGGTAAAACACCCACACTAGCAACTGCAACTGACTCCAAGACAAGGTACATCTTATTTTCCTTCTTATTCTTTAATATCTAGGTTTTATGTTTAATGTCTGCTCTCCTTCTCATAAATGGACAACCAATCTCTCATCTTTGATCTTGCTCTTTCTTACACTTTATGATTCATGAAACCTGCAATAACACTATTATATATGCTTTAAATAATTTTTCAGCATTCATCTCTACAGTAAGGACAACAGTCACTATGTCTTGTATTTTCACTTCCTGAGGATTCAAATATCACTTTTTGATGGCTATCCTTTTGAGAAGAATATAAAAAAGAAATGAAAAAAATGTTAAAGATGGATGCATAAATAAGTTTGATATTAATTGTATAAGACGAGATATTGGCGTGACACCTGTTGAGAAAAAAATGATACACAATCAATTATGGTGGTTTTGGACATGTGGAAAGAAAACCGCTGAATGTACCTAGGAGATTGGTGATTTTTAGTCTTGTGAAAAAGGATACAAGAAAATAAGGATATTAGAGGAAATTATTAAAAGGTATCTCACAGTGAATATTATCCTAGAAATTTAGTTTTTAACTGCGTTCAATAGCGTCGTGTGCTCACTTAGTGGAATAAAATATCAACAGCTACAACCAAAGTGTTTTCCCACTAGGTGGGGTTGATTACGTGAATTCAATCAACAATACTGTGTTTTGTCCGAAACCAACTCTTCAGAGATGCCATTTGATTCTAAATCCTTGTTTATGGTCTCTCTCTAAATCTCTCTTGGTCTACCTCCAACTCTAACCAGCTATCCTGCACCTTATCAATTCTTCTAACTGGGACTTCTATTCGACTTTCTCTCATGTGTCCAAAGTCCAAATCATCACAGGTATGATTTTAATTTTACTTAGTTCGGATCCTATGATTTACATCACAGTGTGATAGATCTAAGATGCCTAAACTGTATTAATTTATTTCCAATTTTCAACTTCAAGCCAGTTGCTGAACTTTCCTTCCTTGTTGTACTCCATTTTATGCCTACTTAAACAGCAACCATGTGATTCTAAAGGTTCTTCCCCTAGCTTCAATTTACATTTTTTTTACTCTTCGGACTTTCCTACTAGAACTGTACTATTTACAAAAAACATGTATCGAAGCACTAGTTCCTAGGTATGTTGATTAAGAATGATGTCCAATACCAAGGTAACATCAACAAATTCTAGCAAGCTTTGATGCAGGTGCGACCTCTGGTTTGATTATCCAATGCCTCAGCTATAGATTTGGCATGTCTGGTTGAGACCGGGTCACAGGGTGAAGAAGTTTTTTAGATGCGAAGAAGTTTTTTATGACATTGTGAATGTATTAGACCTGCATGCTACTTTGATTTCACAGAAACGCACATAATCTTTTTTTGCATCTGTTTTTCACTTTATTCCTGGTTGATTGTACATGCTTTGAAGTTTATAAAGATAATTGAAAAGGTTGGGAACTTGTGTATCTGAATTAGCTAAGTTACTGTTCAAACTTGTGTGTTAATCTTACAGAGTGAATTAAGGTGAGATGAAATTCTGTTTGAAAATCTGAGCTCTATGTACCGTGACTTTCTGATCTTTCACGTACCTCTGTAGCTTCTAACTAGTGTTGTAAAATGGAGCCAAATTTTGCAGTAACAAAAAGGAAGGTCGGAAGAAATCTAAGAGGTAAATGTTTGGAGGAATATACCGGTCGTCGCTTTATTGAGGTGACAAAAGCGAGAGTTTTAAGGAGGAAGGGGTAAAGAAAATATTGTTTGTGTCGTGGTCTGCAACAAATCTTAAATTCAATATTCTGCAGGGTTTATGGAAATCTATGTACGTCTTATAAATTCATTGAGAAATAGGTTGATGCCAAGTAGTTATGTACACGGATTTCTTTGAATCTAGACAGCTTTTTTTATATCCGTCATTAGAATTACTATGTTTGATTCGGTGGAAGAGAATGAAACTAAGGAGAATGGAATATAATAAACTATTAATATTATATTTTATTGTTTGGATTGGTTAAATTAGATTATTGACCGTGTAACGTAAAAATTCATGAGTATAATTTTATATTTTATGAAATATTTTTTAAATTAAAAAATGTAAAATGATATATTTTGGATCTAAAAATTAATCTTTTCAAGATAGATGAATAGCATCACACTTGATATATTTTTAAATTATTTATTAAAATAAGAATTAACTTGTAAATCTTTAAAAGTATTGTCATTCCAAAGGAGCGATGACTTGCATCGTTAGCATAATTATAATAGGCGAATAGCATATATAGTGATAAAAAAATATTTAAGTTATAATATAAATTTAAATTTTAACAATTGACTGGAGATCGATATGTTCTCATGAAACTTAATTCCACTGTAACGCGTTGCTTGAGAGGATTGCATACAGATATATTTATGTTTTGAGCAATGCTAAACATCTATTAATATATCTTTGCCATCAGAAACACTCCTTGATAATTTTTTCTTAAACATCAACCGATCTAATATGTAACCATGTAATGATGTTTTCTTCAGTACGTGTTTAATGCTGCACAATTTTTTTTTTTTTAAAAGTATATTAGTACATATTTTAAAGGCAATACTTACGTACCTTTTTATTGTTCATTTTTTACTCTTCATCAAGTCTATAGCAAACTAAAAAGGTGTTAAGATTAAAAAATAAAAAAGATAAACTAAACATAATAACTCAATTATTCTAAATATATGTAGAGTTTAATAGTTATGTATTAATAGTGTAAAATAATTTTACAGTCATTTAATTATAAATTATCATTGAATAACTTCTAAGATAGTTATTATAAAAATCAGTATATTTAAAGCATGATGACGGTATAAAATCATTTTATATTTCAATGCATGACTTTTTTTTTTATTTATATATATAATATTTAAACTTTTACTCGTAAACAAGTATTTTCAAGATAGGTATTATAATACTTAGTATATTCAACTACTATTTATTTCACATTTCAATAAAAAAATACACGTGTGAGTACTAATAAGCGTAAATACTTTTTTATTGCAACAAATTAAGTTAAACTCCTTTTAGTATGCATGAATTAGATTAATTTCATATATAATTTTAAAAATCAACTCAAAACAGCTGTTTCGATTGAAATCAACCTTATAGTTAATATGCATCTTTTTGTTGGATCAAACATGGTATCAACCTAATTTGATTTGGCCAGTTTGATAATTGAATCAGTGACTCAGTCTAATTGAAACAATGAACTAGTTTGGTTGAACTGGTTGAATTAATATTTAATATTTTTAAAAATATAAATTTAATAAAAATACAAAAAAATGCACACCTAAGAATTAAACCAAAGGCTTAAAATTTGATCAAGAGGTCAACTTAACATTAGACTATTATGATTGATTATTAAACTTACAGCACAATTAATACACATACTTATACTTTAAATTTATATATTTTTTAAATATTAAATATATGAATCATGTTTTAAAAAATTATTTATTAATGATAAAACTTTATGATTACTAATTTAACTTCAACTATTTCTATCTTTAACAGTATTTATAATATTTTTAAAGTTTAAAATTACAAGAACATAGTTATAAAAAATTTAAATTATTAAAATTAGTAAACATAAATTAAAATTGATTAACATTTAATGTAATAAAATATTTGAAATTTCAAAGTAATGACATAAGTAAAAAATAATAATTTTTTCTTAAGTAATTTATATGAATATATAGTACATATTTCTTTGAAAATTTTGTTTTTCATATTGATGAATAAATTTTAAAAGTATATATTAAATTTAAATTATTAAGGTACAAATATTAACTTATAAAAATTTTAATAATTATTTATATTTTTAACCAATTCATTAAAGATTACAAATTAATTAAAAAATAAATATTCAATTTCTTACCTTAAATAGTTTTTCTGATTTTAATAGTCTATATATATAATAATTAAGATACAAACACTAATGCAAAGTAAATACATTGATCTTTGAAAATAAATTCAACTAATTATTTAAATTCTTTTATTAACTGAACTGTAATATTTATAATTTATAATTGAGAAATAATTTTTAATTTACAATTTATTAATTTATATTTAGCCATTAATGAAATTAAAAAATTAACACTTTTACTTCTATTATCTTTCATCGATTAAAATTACTTTTATTTTT
>JAMLFT010012086.1:0-10643 GCA_026544285.1 Pachyrhizus erosus | reverse complement strand
CATAAATTTGATATATGTATCTTATAAGAAAATATTTTATAAATTATTTTAATAAAGTATAATATTTGATATTTTTATACTGTATAATGATAACCTTATGAAAAAATTGACAACTAGCATATTTAGTTTCAATAAAAAAATACATAATATTTTAAAAATATACTTTATAATAAATTATTTATAATAAATTATAAAATATTAAAAAATTATTTTTTAATATATATTTATATATTTAATTTATCTTTGTATATTTTAATAAATCCAAGCATCGCACGTATTACATCTAGTATATTTGATTTGAACATTTATTTGATATTTTAAATATTAAAAACTTTTAAAATTAGATTTTATTTTTAATTTTTATTATACAATTATGATATTATATTTTTAATATTATTTTATGTATTTATTATTATTACTATTATTATTTTGTTAATATTAATTTGATCATAATTTAATTATTGAATTTTGAATTAATGTTTTGATTAATTTAATTAATGGTTTAATTTAAAAAATATTGGTTATTTTTTTTTCTTTCCACTATCTTGTCTTCTTTCTTCTCTTATTTTATATAAAAATTATTTTCTATTTTTTTTACAAAATCATTTATATTGTGATTGAGATAAAACACAGATAAAGGAAGAGAGTAATATTATTCAATCATTTTATATATTTTTAAAATTAAATGTCTTTAAATGATTTTTTTTATTTTAAAGCAAATCTTCAAACATTAATTATTTTAATATTGAAATAAATAAATAAATTTTTATTATTTAGTTTTTATTATTTTGTGATCCTATCATAGGTATCCAAATTATTATTTTTTATTATTTTAATATTTAAATAAATAAATTATTTTAATGTTGAATGATTATGACAAAATTAGGTGAAGAAATAAATTAACATTTATTTTCCTATTTAATGTCACACTATCCAATAAAACAAATCAAAAGAAATGTCGTTATAAATCCTATACACTGTTTCCTATCAACTGAAAAACAGCTATGTAGTATAGCAGCAATTCATTTTATCATCTTGAGATACGTTTGTTGTTACAATTAAGATCTTGAGGACATTGACGTTTCCAATTTTTCTTTAAGAGATTCCACAGTGGATTAATAACTACGTCAACTACTCCAATTGATAAGGAAAATGACTTGCCTTATGATAAAAAATCACTAGGATTAAGTTAGTGATTAGAGATTAAAATAATATATTTGAGATTATAAGTTTAAATTAGTGTAATAAAAATATTAATAATGTAAAAGTGTAATAAAAATAAATTAGTTTATATTTTTAAAAAAATTGATAGGTATATATTGGTGATAGTCAAATGATCTATTTTACATTTAAATAAAATTTGATTACTTATTTATTGAACTTATATAAAATATGTAGATAATATAAATGTTTTTATATAACACTATTAAATTATGATTTATCATATAATTATATAATTAAAAATTATTGATTTTTATAAAAATTATTTTAAAAATCATATTTAAGTTTTTTTAATAATTTGTAATGTATAAATATTTACCGTAACAATTTATGAAAATTAAACTATTTTTATTATGTTATCCTTAATTAATATACTATTGAATGATCATATAAAAAAATATTAACAATATATTTTTTAATAAATGATGTGTTAAATAAAAAAATTATTGAAAGATCATGTAAAAAAATATTTACATATATTTTATTATTAAGTAAAATTTATGTAAAATCTATTAAATAAAGAAAAAGACCCAATACAGAAAAATCTGTTAAATTAACCTAATAATAAATGATGTGTTATGAAAAGAACATGTCAAGAATATATTGTTAATTTTCAGTTCTAATCATATCAACTGAACACATAAATCAATACTTCTCTTCCTCTTAAACAGTGTACTTTTCAAAAGATAATATAAAATAAATTCAATATATGTAGTATATAAAGCCTTATATACTATCATTATGTGTAGGTTGAAAAACAAATACAACAATGACACCCACAGTCTATCTTATCATTTTAATGCATGTTTGCACCATTGTTGTTGTTATGAGCAATACTCTCCCCCTACCCAAATTCTCATCCATTCTAGTATTTGGAGATTCAACTGTAGACACGGGTAATAACAACTACATCAAGGGGACTTTGGCAAAAGCAAATCATTTACCCTATGGAAATGATTTCCTAGGTCATGTACCTACTGGAAGATTCTCTAATGGAAAATTAGTTGAAGATTTTCTTGCCTCTGCATTAAATCTCAAAGATACTGTCCCTCCTTATTTAAATCCAAACCTATCAAATAAAGAACTTTTAACAGGTGTTTGTTTCGCATCTGGAGGATCAGGTATTGATGATTTTACTGCAGCTTTGTTCAATGTCATATCAATGTCCAAACAAATAGAATACTTCAAAGATTATGTAGCAAAACTCAAGTATATTGCAGGAGAAAATGAAACTAAGCAAATACTTGGAGATGCTCTTGTTATAATTTGTGTCGGTTCCAATGACTTCATTCTCAATTTCTATGATCTTCCCAATAGAAGAGTGACATTCAACATTAATAATTATCAAGATTATTTGCTTGATAGGCTTCAAACCTTCATTAAGGTAAGTTAAAGTTATTTATTATAATTAAGTTATGCATGATTTAAAGATAATGACAACAACAAAAATTATAAGAAAAAAGAAATATATAGATAAAAATATAATTTATTTTTAATTTCTCTATGCTTGTTCTTTCTTTTAGATAAACAAGCATATCGAACAATTTATAGTAATATGTCAAAAAAAAGACTTTTTACAGCACTTTTACACTGTCTTTTATAATGCTTTGAGGTATAGTTTTCTGGTCTGTAATATAGAAAAAATATATTAAAGTGTTTTATATATTTTTTTAAAATGCATAACTGGAAGTATTGTAATAAATTAAAGTCTTTTAAAAAACCTAAATCTTTTAAGTTATCTTTTTTTTTTTCTAAAATTATTGAAGAAACACTTTTAAATAAACACTATTTTTGTTTTATATTTGTGACACAGTGTAGTCACTTAATAGAATAAAATCTATTTGCTAAAATTCCCAACTTCAGAGTCATTTTTTCTACTAATTTTATTGGAATAAAATCACATATTACTTTTGTATATTTCCGCCATTTTCTTTTCCATTACAAAATAATACCTTAATAAAAGAACTTAACTATTAAGAGAGAGTTTTATTTAACTTTAAAAGGGAGAAATTTTTTTAAAGATATATAGAACAAGGACGGGAATTGGGAAAAAGATAACATGAAGGTAATTTCAATGTAATTTTCTTCGTCATGAAACTTATAATTTTATAGAGGCCGCATCATATTTAACTTTTTTATCTTGGTATATTCATTTTTGTGTGTACTATGCACCTATAGACTAATGTCATTGCTTGTTTGAAAGATGCTAATTTCAAAAAATATTATTTATATTTTTTCTTAAAAAATTAACAAAATATAATTGTTTCATCAAAATACATTAATTCAAACACTCTTATAGTTAATCATCTTCTGTGTTTAATACTGTAGGACCTATATGATCATGGATGTCGAAAGTTTGGTGTAGCAGGACTTCCTCCCATTGGTTGCCTTCCTTTTCAAATAACATTAAAGTTTGCAAAGGATCAAAAATGTGTAATGGATGAAAATTCTGATTCTGGACAATACAACCTAAAATTGGCACAGCGATTACCTCAAATACAAGTTATGCTTCCTGGAAGCAGACTTGTTTATGCAGACTTATATTACACCATACTCAACCTAATCAATCATCCAGAAAATTATGGTGAGATATATTTATGAATAATACATTAAAACATATTTTTTTATAAAAAAATCATTAAAATATATAACTTGATTGAACTATGATCACTAAGTTTATTATATGGGCAATTAAATTTGATTTATTTAAAATAAAATAAGGTATATTTATTATTAAACTAAAGAAAATTAAAAATTTATTAAGTATTTTAATTTACATTGAAAGTAGAAATATTTGTAGTTTCTCATTTTTTGTACTTCTTACCTGCAAAGGAGTTAAGTTAAACCCTTAATATTTAGACTAAAATATTTTGATTTTTATTTTTTTACTTTAGTGTGTATGCAGGGAGGGAATGTATCAAAGATTTTTTTAATGTGATAAATGAGAACTTTTAATATAAATTATTTAATTATATATAAATGATTAAAATTAAAATTTAATTAATAATTATTTGACTACTTAAAAAATTATATATATATTTTTTAAACTTTAACATTTAAATATAATCTAATGATCAACCTAAGAAAATATAATTTAATAAGCAAACTTTACAATTTTGATTTATTATAATAAAAATAAATTTCATTTGATAAGTTGCTATATATAAAGGTTCTTAAATAATTAGTCTTAAACTATTTAATCCCTCCTCCTTGCAACAATTATCTCAAGTTTTAATTTTAAAGTATTAGTTTATAGCATATTTTTGTTTTATTTTACAACAATAAGAAAGCAACTTTTTTTAATGATTGTTGGATACTATTGTGGTAATACATAATTCGGTGAATAACATAATTTTATTTTAATTTAATAATTTATAGAATATTATTAATATGAATTTTTAATAAAAAAGTTTAGTCATGTAAATACCAATTTTTATGATAAATTCATGAATATTCTTTATAGTATGTGAAACTAATGATTAACATTTGTAATCTTAAGTCTTTAAAAATGTTTAATTTTTTTACAGATATGTTTTTTTATTAAAAATTCTTGGACTATTTTAAAAAATACATACTTATAAATATTTGTATAAAATTTGATATCTGTATGTTTTTAGATGAATTTTAATTTTTAAAATGCCCCAAATTGTGGTCATAACCTGGCTCTATCCTTGGTAATATATATATATATTAAAAGCGTATGTTAATATGTTTTGACACTATTATAGAATAGTGTCCTGAAACTGTTAGAAAAATTTTCTTTGTGCATGTTTTATATTTCCATAATATATTTTATATAGGAAAAATGTTTCTGTATGATTTTAAAATATGAAAGAAAAATAATGAAAATATTTTTTTTTATATTTATATTGAGTTTGTGGAAAATTTATCATGTAGGTATGGAAGTAACGAACAGAGGATGTTGTGGATTCGGTGAAGTTGAAGTAACTCCACTTTGTAATGAATATTCACCAATATGTGATAACGCTTCAAAATATGTATTTTGGGACAGTTACCATCTCACTGAAGCATCGTACCTGTACATTGCTAAGTACGTTGAAGTAAAAATCATGCCCCAGTTCAATTATTGATAATAGTGAGAGCTAACTACAACATTAATTGTAGTCACATTGTTTATATGTGTAATATTAAATAAATTTACATAAGTTTTTGGTTTCTTACTATTTGGGTTGAATACACATTTTGTTTGAGATATTTGTATAACAATATGAAAAATAAAATGGTAGTGGTATATGTTAAAAATGTTAGATAAACATATTAGATTTATTAATGAAATTAACTTACTGAAATTAATAATATCGTGTTAAAACTTTAAAGGAATTGAAATGGGACAAAACTTTTTGGAAAATCAATTTCAAATTTTACATATTTTAGAAAGATAAAAAAATTAATTATCCTTGTAAAATTCTCTACAATATCTTACATTTATATATTTCAACCAGTATTTATAACCTCTTGGTTACATTTATATAGTTCATCGCACAAATTAAAAGAAAATTGATAAAAAAAAATACTTCTTTACATATTTTTATACATAAGATTTAAATAAATTTTAATATTTTTAATAATTTATTTTTTTATAATAATTTTATTTTAATAATTAGATGTATTGAGGAGAAATTAATCATACTATTATTCTATGCCTAGAGAGAAAAATAATTTCAGATGAAATGATGTAAGACTAAGGATATATTGGAAAAACCTAAAAAAAAGTTTACGATTATGTCCTAATAATTTTAATCATTTTAATTTGATTATAATCATGACATTTATAAAAAATAAGAGATTGGATACAAGTTACTCCAACTTGAATAAGTTAAATATTAGAGTTTAAAATAGAAAAATAACTCATTGATTATGAAAATGATAAAAGATTATGAATGTGATACAATGATATTTTATTTATAGAGTGCTTATGAAAAAAATACTTTTTAAAATAATTAATTATTAAAAAATATATAAGATTTGTTTATTAAAAAAATAAAAAAAATTATTTATTTTAAAAATAAATAATTTAAATAAACATATCAAAAATTAAAAAAATATTTACTTTATTAAAAAAATTCATTTTAAAAAATAAACACAAACGACCTCACACATTTAATGTGATGCTTAACACTCCTCCGCAAGCTAACATGTGGTATTGCCATAGTCAGCTTGACTCACAAACAAGAAAATAAAGGGGTTGAATAAAAAATCTAACACAAGCACAGTACTGATATGAAAAAAATAATGGCCCAAATAGATTGAAGCCCAAATGGATGAGTTCCTAACTGGAAACACGTGTCAGTGAACACTAAGTTCCTAACAATGAACACATGAGTTCCCAATTAGAGGAATGCCCTTCACAACATCATAATAATGGATAATTGAGATTGTAAAGAAAGCTTGTGTGGATTCTTCGTCAAGGAGATTGCGTTCCAGAAACCACTAAAATTCACCACATGACAGTGGTAACAGAAGGAAAAGATGGAAGAGGAAATCACAGTCACGTAACAGTAGTGATTCAGAATTTGATTTTGGTTTGGAGAAGACAACTTGAAACAATGCCACACAGATTCGAAGTATTTGTACTCAGAATCAAAGAGTGAAGAAGAGCAGAACATGAAAGAAAATATAAATTTGGAAAATATTACTGAAGATGCCGATGCAGATGCTGGAAAGATAGAAGGACCTAACATAGTTTCTAGCAATAAGCACAATAATCATGTGCGTACCAACATTCAGGAAAACCTTGGTAAAAACTCTTGATTTTTCTGCATCTTCGAAGACTAGAACAACAATGGTAGAGGAGCTATTTTGATTGGAGAAAAGTTCTTGCATTGCTTCATTCTTCTTCAACTCCATTGTCATATCTTGCTGGTATTTATTTTTAGCAACTTTATTTTCATTTTCAACTTCAATCCCTTCCTCTTTTTCTTCAGCAGCAGAATCATTGTTCTCTCCAAAAGAGATTTCGGATACCATATCAGAAATATGAAATTGGATATAAGTTACTCCAGCTTGATTAAGTTAAATATCATATAGTTCAAAATAGAGAAGAAACTAATCATAAAAATAACTCATTGATTATAAAAATGATAAAAGATTATAAACGAAATATAATGATATTTTAGCAACTATATATCAACATATTAACTAACTGATTAACCAACCTATTAACTAACTAAATTCAACTACTAAATAACAACCTTTAACAAATTGTGATATTCTGTATGATGCTTCACAACATTAATTGTAACTTAATGTATTAACAAATAATTGGTTCAAGTTAATACATAATATCACATAGACCATTCAAAATATTAGCTAGTTAGGCTGTTAGCTGAATTAACCATCGTAACTATGTGAGTTACATGTGACTTGTAATTTGTCAGAAGCTTAGTTTGTTATCTTCATTCTCTTGCTGCAATTTTATTCGTCCCTTCTATTTATTTGTTTATATTTTTGAATTTATGTTCTAAGCACACTTGTACAATATTATTCATTCAATTCAGTACAACGATGTTCTATTTCTTTGGAACTCCTCTTCTCTATTTTGATTTTTATGATGCATGTCTACATTAAGTTAGTGTTACATGGTCACTTTTAAAATATTTGATATAAATATCAGAACTCTCTGATCCTTTTGTGATTCTAGAGAGATACGATTTTACTTGAAGATGATAGGAAAAGATAAGTATTAGCTAAAGATTTGACTTTCATATAGAGGTAAAACAAGACATAACAAATTGATGAAACAATACTTGAGTTGAAGATTAATGCATACCCAGCAAGTGTATTATTAGTCGTCTATGTAATATATTGTAGAAAGTAAGAGTATCATTTGCAATGCAGACCTCCAAGTCATTTACCATTTGTTAAGTGACCAATTCGATTAAACAATGACCCCTCTATTTGATCAAAATAGAAAAATTGAAATATATAGTATACGTTAAAATATTATTTTGATTATTTATGTTTTTATATTTTTTTCATTTTTTATGTTTTAGAATTTTTTATTTTATTAATTAATTTTTAAAAATATTCATTTTAATTTTTTTTAGGTTTAGGATAATAATGGAGATTTTAAGAACATAAAAGATAAAATTAAAATTTATAAAACAAATGACAAAAGAACTAAAAATGATATTTTAGCCGTTATTTTGATGATTTTATCATTTTTAAAATATAATTAAAAATACTAATAATATAAAAATATTATCATATTTTTTTATTAATTATTTTAAAAATAAATTTTATCATACTATTGTTTATCATTATGCATTGGTGCAAAGATTTATTGACTTTATTGATGATTAATTTTTATTGAAAAACTTAGATAACCATTCTTAATGGGGTCTCCTCTCCTAATGATATTTTTTCATTCCCAAGACTCTAACCTAAGACCTTTCTTAAAGGATTCAACTCTGTGTTTATTTTCAAACTAATATTTAATTAATTAATTAATGAGTTATTTTTTCTAATAAACTGAGTTTTTAAATTATTTTTTTATTCAAAACAGTTAATAAAATAAAGTCATTTAATAAAAGATTTAAAAATATAGTTTGATAAAATATATATACATATATAATTATCATATCAAACTTTCAAAAGATATAATAAGTTATTAAACTGTTAATGTCATTGTTATGAAATTATTTAAAGAACAAAAAGGATTAAAACAAAACAAAAATTATTTGATTGTAGGAATTAAAACAAAAAAAATTAAAGAATCAAAATAAAATAAAAAAACTAAAACCTAAACACAATATTTTTAGAGAAAAAATTTATATTTAAAGTAAAAATAAAATAAAATAAAAGAAAAAAAAATGTTTGCGTTATAGTACAAGCCATAAATCTTCTTAGAATTACTTTATGATGAGAAAAAAAATTATATTTTAGTTTGAGATACGAACTTTAAGAGTTTATCCTTCTCTTTCAGGTACTGATTCATTGGCATTCTTTTGAGAAACAAACGGTTAAGTTGGTCTTGAATATCCAACATTCCATATTTAATAGTCATAAGCATGTTTTACCAAGAATATTTTGGAACCTCCCAATGAAGTTTCTATATGCTGGCAACAAGATGTTTTCCAGTGACATTATTATTTTCCCCCTCAGCTGCATGTCGAAGGCAACTCGTCTATATTCAATTTGAATGCTACATATATCCTTAAAGTCGTGGTCCGTGGTTGAACAATTTGAGCTTGTCTTTCATAGACTCTGTTTGCGTTAGGCTCCACAAACTGATCATCGTTCTCTAGCTTCAATAAGTCTAGCACCATATTCCAAGAGCTTCTTTGATAAAGTTGGAAGTTTTGTCAAACTTTTTGTAGTATATTTTTTGAAACAATCAACGTCTAATCCCGACTGTTCTGTACTTAGCTCTACGGACCTCCAATTATTCATCATGAAAAAATATCGTGCTTCAGGGTCCATGTTTTGCTCCCTGCTACCAATTTTCTCTCCAAATGCTTCATTATTTGATCAATATGCACACAAAATGAAGATGTTACAGTTCCATTATGCTCTGAGGTCTGTTGGGCCAAACTAGTAGATATGCGGTAGCTCATGACATTAATGGGCATTACATGAACCCCGCAACTCATGGCCATTACCTTCACCTCTGGTTTATGGAAAATCATTAGTTATAACTTTCATAAAAATGTGCCCGTTTGCTTCCTCGTGGATTGGCATTAGCTATTATTAGAGTGACATGTCTAATCTTCATGAGTTGTACTATTAGACATGCTACAGAAAAATAAAAAAAATCCCTTCAAATCCGCACTGAGTTTGCGAGACTATCTTAGAAATGAAAGTAATTCAATTTCAAAAATTAACTTCTAAAATAAGAGTTAGCCTCCATTTATAAACTTTATTTTAGTACTATCTCTAGTTTATGAGAGATAGTTGTTCTTTTAATATCCATACACCCTCTTACATCTAACACTTTTGAATTTTGTGCGTGGAAGATATGATAGGTGATCCCTTTTTTAATTAGAATAAACTCTCGTACCATCTTAAAAATGTGAGTTATAAACTTAAATCAATTCAAAAAATTATCAAATAGGATGAGAATTGTCTCCTATTTTTATACTCTATCTTGATGCTATCTTTAATCAACGTGAGATTGTTTTCTATTAGGTTGAGTGATATAATAGCAAAGGTAACACACGAAATCAAGCTATATGCATTTGGTTTTCCATTCACAACTTTATCAATGAAATAGGAATACACATATGTGGTGATCAAAACAAAAAATGATGAATGAGCTTTGAATCGGATATCGGTTCAGTGTTGACATACTGTTAATTATTTTTCTTTGATTCGGCAAGTGTACCAATTCGATTGTAATATAGTACCTTTTCAGGTACGAATGTCGTATCCACAGGGAACAGTTTTGGTAAATTTTCTTATGA
>JAMLFT010012085.1:0-10643 GCA_026544285.1 Pachyrhizus erosus | reverse complement strand
TAAATTATTATTGATATAACTTATAAAATAATTATTACAAAAATTAATAAATTTATTATATATTATTATTTATAATTAAATAATAGTGAAAAATAATTTTATATTATTAATATATATTTTATTTTTTAATAAAATTTTGTGTTTATTTTTTATATAATATATTTATTTATTTATTTCAAATATTTTTGACTAAGAGCATAAAATTTCAGGACCGCTGTGTTTGCATGGTTAAAGCTTAGTGTTGTTTTTTAATGTTGCGTTTCTTCCATTCTTTTATGTCGGCAACCATGGTATGGATCTGCAGCATCATAGCAGTTATTTATTGACCAAATAATAAAGAATTGCACAACTTTGATCCATTCCCTCTACATTCATTCTACATATCAATGTAAATTAATCATTCATTATTTTTATAATTTTTAATTTATACTGTTTAAATAATTATATAATCTAGCTTTTTTATTATCTTTACTAACTTTTAATTTCATTTGAATTTAAAAACACCAATACAACATGTGAAATACTTAGGACCTGTATAATTTTCTTTCTTTTTTTTAAAAAATTATTTTCTAAAATAATTTCACACTACTCAATGATCAATTTTTCATCTAAAATTCATTAAGTTTCAGTGTTTTATAAACAGAAAAACAAATAATTGAAAGATGTTTTCTTATGTCCTCCTTCTATCTTCTTCAAGTGTTACTCAAGTACTCAGGGAGAAAACTTTTAAAACCCAAAAATATTTTCCAAGAAAAATATTTCCAAATGTATTAAAAAAACAAATATTTTTTTTATAAAAAAAAAAAACTACTTTTATGAACGATAAACAAACCATACTTTACTTTTCACATGTAAATTCTTAAAAAGGAAATAATAGCTGTCAAATTAAAGCCGAAAGGCAAAGTTTATAATAATAGGCTATTTCTTTTCTACAAAAGACGTGCAAGGATTTCTATAGCAAAAAAAAGTGCAAGGTTATCGGTGGAAAAAAAAAAAAGAAAGTTTAACATATTATCAAACTTACAAAGTTTTTCATGTTAAGATTACTTTTGTATACTATTGGGTGAAAATTTATTAAAAAAATAAGGAAAAATATATTTGAGACAATCTTAAAAATATGCTCATAACATTAATGTGGGCAAACTAGTTACACAATCTTTATGTTACAATTATCATTTTATATCCTAATTATATGATAATATATAAAAGAAGCATTTTATACTAATTTTACATCCGAATTCATGGAGGTCTCACCTAAAAAAGTGTACACTCTTATAAGATGTATAATTGTGATAGTGAAAGCTTATTAAATATTCTGCAAAGAAAAATATCTACTTACCTAAATGCCTAATAGTCAAATACGACGCAAGACTTTTTATATTAATTATTATTAAGTATCAAATCAAGCATCATTGTAACGACCAGAGGAAAAATAAAAGAATTCAACCACATGATTACTTAATGTACCTTTACTTTCTCTTTCTCCCTCCCTCACTATGAAGAATTCATGTCTGTTCAAAGAATCACATATCATAAAAAAGTACTTTAAGGGCCTCATTAGATGTTAATTTACAATAATGTATATGTATATGTATTTGAAATGAATTTTATTTTTTAAAATTGTTATTATACATTATGCGTGTTAATATAAAAATAACCTACACTGACAAATTTCACCTGCCATAATGTATGAAAAAAATTTCAACTTCCATAATATATTTTAACATACTTGTATATTAAAAATAAGACATTTTAGCTTGTAATTATTTTTTATTTTTAATGAATAAGATATGTTTTATTCTTTTAAAATTTTCTAACTTCAAAGTTTTGTCTATTTTTTGTTTCACTAATTTTAAAAATGTATTTTATTTTTAGTTGGTAAGTATTATTTAAATTGTTTTTCACTCATTTATTTAAATCACTTTAAAAATTAAAAATAATACATTTTAAAATTAGAGAAATAAAAATGTATAATTTATTTAAAGTACTAAAATCAAATTTTAGAAAAATAAAAATGTATTTTTATCTATAGTATAAGAAATATAATATACTTTTCTTTTTAACAGATAATAATTTTTATAATTTAAAGAAATAAAAGTAAATGTAAATAAAACTTAGTAGGAAAACATTTATTTAAACCTATATTAGTTTTCTAATTAAATAACATTGCATAACAAAATAATCATTTTACTATAAACTTAAGTTACAGAAAATATAAATAAAAGTTGGAAATGAAATCCCTCTTATGAAATGACATTAAAGAGTTTAATTCTCCTAATTCAGATTCTCTCTCAAGAAAATCTGGCAAATATAGCTTGATTTTCTCTCCATTTACCACAAGAAAAATCACCCATCATAGTTGGAAAATTTTTAAAATTTCTGCCACACCACAAAATAAATAAAAACAGCCCATGAGAAACAAAGTCAAGATCCATGCATTTGTAAATTTTAATTTTCTAACCTACACTGCTAAATTTACGCGTACATTTTTACATAAACAAATAGCATAACAAACCCGCCGTCATCTTTCTAATTACTTAAAACAATAAAGAAAAAAGGTGCTTTGATTTTTGTGTAACAAAGTCATCAAGGAAATAAATTAATAGGACCCATTAGAAAAATGTAAATTCTTTCTAATTTCTTAAAGATATTTTTCATTTAATAATTAGATATTAATTAATTTTAAAAATAAAAAATCATTAAAATAAATTTTACTTCTCTCAACAATAATTTTTTTAATACAGAAGCAAGACTCCAATCACGATTAGCATGTTCATATTATAAAATATTTAACAATACCCAATTCACGCGCTTAGTAGTTTTAGCTTACCAAAGAGAATCTTGGAAGAAGAAATGAACAAAACTTTTAATATTAATTAGGCCTAAATATCCGCCAGCTGCCCGAAATACTGATACGCGTATGGTCAAGCTGCCCGAAGTGTGAGCGGGCAGGTCCAAACTCCAAGAAGAGTCCAATACTTGGATTATCTATCTATCACCTTCAAAGTTGAACCAGACACACTTCCACGTCGTCACCACCACCACCACCGTGGAAGGTGGCGCGTGAGTCGGTTTCCGGCGACCTCTCTCGGCACTGAGTGGTGATCGAGGAAATGGGTCAGAGGCTGAGTTGCGCGCAGCAGCATGAGGAGCATGGTTTGTTCTTCCCTGCACTTGCAAGTGGAGAATTGGAGGTTGTTGAGGCCATGGTGGAGGAAGACCCTACTGTGTTGGAACACACCGCTGGCTATGACAGGCTCTCGCCGCTGCATGTTGCTGCTGCCAATGGTCGGATCGAGGTTCTTCTTCTTTGTCTTGTCTCTTGGATTTTTATGGTCTTGTGTTTTTGTTGCTTTGTGTTCTGATCATGCTGCTGTCTTTGTTTCTTTATAAAACTTGGCCAGGTTCTTTCCATGTTGTTGGATAGGTCTTTCAATGTTGACATATTGAATCGCCATAAACAGGTGCCTCTTTTGTCCATGTTTATCTTAAGTTTTAGAATAAACTTCTTCTAAGCATTTTATAAGAGGAGAAAGTAAGAATATATAATGAATTCAGCTTCTCTTGTTAAAATTAACTTTTATACAAGTTCTAGCATTTAACTTTTCCAAAAGTTGAGTTACATAACTTGATTGTCCCTGCTCTTGAGTTTTGCACTATTGGCTATACTATACCCCTGTTAAGCTCTGCTTCTTATAAGTTATATGGTTTATTTTGATTTCTTATGGTTTTTTGTTTTGGTGTCTGTAGACCCCGTTGATGTTGGCTGTGATGCATGGAAAGACTGGTTGTGTTGAGAAGCTTATTCACGCTGGAGCAAATGTATGTTATGCTTTTTGTGTTGTTTATTTTTTCAAATTGATTAGTTTGGATTGGTGGTAATTTTGCCAAAGATGATCATGGGTGGGTTTCTCTTGGTTAGGGTAGTGATGTTTTTTTCTTTTAATGTTTCAGATATTGATGTTTGATTCTATACGTCGGAGAACTTGCTTGCACTACGCTGCTTATTATGGCCACATAGACTGCCTTAAGGCCATTCTTTCTGCTGCTCATTCCACACCTGTTACAGATTCTTGGTTAGACATACATTCTCTCTGTCTCTCTCTCTTCACGCACACACACAAAAAGCCAATATGGATTCAAGCACATACAAGCATGAATGGTGATGCTTAATTGTTCAATGGAATTGTCAGGGGATTTGCGAGATTCGTCAACATAAGAGATGGAAATGGTGCCACCCCTCTGCACCTTGCAGCTCGCCATAGACGGTCTGAATGTCTTCATGCCCTTCTAGACAATGGTGCTCTTGTTTGTGCTTCAACTAGTGGATATGGGTAATTGTCTTAGAAGTTATGCATGAGTGAGTCTGGTATGAGTTTTGATGGCTTTTCATTTGTATTGATGAAATTAACATGTGCAGTTACCCTGGAAGCACACCTCTTCATATGGCTGCCCGTGGTGGTTCTTTGGACTGTGTCCGGATGTTGCTTGCTTGGGGAGCGGATAGACTTCAATTAGATACTTCTGGGTAAGTAAATGTCAATTACAGTTTCGGGATCCATTACTATCAGTGTACATGACCATTAAAAATAAGGCAAAGACTTGAAGGTTCAGTCATCAATTATCAGTATATAGAATTAAAGATGATAAGTTGCAAAATATGCATATCTAATTTTTGAATTGTTAATTAATTTCTCTTTATACATAAAAGAAGGAATAAATCGGTATACAATATTCATTTTTTTCCTTAAGTGAATTTTGCCAACTGTCTTTAAACTTTGAAATTTGCTTGTTGGTTAAGAAATAATTTTTGTAGCCTCAGAATAGGATTCTTAAACTTAAAAACTGAACTTCATTAGCCGAAGAAACAAATTCATCGATGAAAAACTTAAACTTATACTTCAGAAATTGTGTTTGATATCTATATTTACACCTAAATATCTTAAAATAAGGCTTAGATAAAAAAAATTATCTATTGGTTTGGTCCAATATTTTACTTGGTTATAATTGTAACATCCCTTGTGTAAGAAGCATTTGGATTTCACTATTCACATGTCGCATCTTAGAATGATGAATGTTTGTGTAGAATTAACATTTGGAGCAAGTGAAGATTATGAACAGAGAATGATTCCTTCAGCCATGTCCTTTCCCTATTTTTTTATAATTCCCTGGATTCCTTAGTTGCCTCAAGCAAATCTGTTAACATCTGTCTTGAATATTTCTTTTCAGGAAAATACCATTCTCAGTTGCTCTGAAGCACAAGCATAAGGCATGTGCTGCCCTGCTGGATCCCTCATCAGCAGCACCACTTGTTTGGCCATCCCCATTAAAGTTCATCAGTGAGCTCAATCAGGAAGCAAAGGCCCTACTGGAAAAGGCCTTGCTAGAAGCTAACAGGGAAAGGGAGAGGACCATACTAAAGGAGGCTGACATGCCCCCATCCCCACTGCATTCTGATAGTGAAGATGAAAATATTGCCTCTGAGGTACAATGCCTTTCTTTCTTGAATGCTTTAGAGTTTAGATTTGCGATTTTTATTTCAATATGTTTTCTGTTTAGTTTGGTAAGATTATAATTTGGTAGAGGTCCCAAGAATGTTCTTTAGGACATATGAATATTGCACAGTAAAGTACTATTTCATCTGATATGTAGTCTTTGGTAGGTTTGCCACTTGGTTGACTTCATTGTTTTTTCTAGTAATACTTTATTCAGAGACTTTCAGGATTTAAAATGAAATAGCCTCATTACTGCCATGTCAATGCATGAGTGTGATTTGTGTTTTTAACTGGAATACATGGAATGAACATTTTGTCTAGATAGGATGATATTTATTTATTTGTTGGTTTTTCTCCTTGTATAGGCCAGTGATATGGAGTTATGTTGCATATGCTTTGACCAAGCGTGCACAATTGAGGTCAGACCCTGTGGCCATCAAATGTGTGCTCATTGCACCCTAGCGCTATGCTGTCACAAGAAGCCTGATCCTGCTACTGCCTGCCTTTCTGGACCAGTTTGTCCATTTTGCCGTGGTGCCATTCTTCAATTACTGGTTGCTAAGATTAACAAGACCAGTGATACAGAAGTGGAATCTAGCCCTATGAAACCAAGGAGATCACGAAAATCAAATTTCAGTGAAGGGAGCAGCAGCTTCAAGAGCTTGTCAGCCATGGGCTCATTTGGAAGGATTGCTGGCCGCAATTCAGGGAAAATTACAGATGAAAAGCAATAGCAGGTTTCTTGAAGCTTGACAAGTGTTGGTGGTTATTTTGACTCCAATCTGGTGGGAAATGATATGAATGGTGGTTTTAATTTCTGTGGAATAGCTGCCTATATCGGTATCTTATTTGTATTCACTTTGTCACTATTGTCCAAAGATCGTCAAGATCATGAGACAACAGTTTGTAATCGGTTTGAGTTTTTTACTTCTGTAATCTGATTCTCAGTTGGAAATGGAGAATCAGAACAGTAACGTATTTTTTTCCCCTCAAATATCAAAATAGTATGCACCAGTTATTAGTAGTTTTCTTTACTGTTTTAACTTTGGTAAACATATATGGATTCACACACAGGTATTCGTTCACAACCATTATAAGGAAAGATTTTACCTTCATTAAAATTAACATGTCGGTGTTCATTTCTTTGAGTCAGACTAATTGATTTCACATCATTTAAGTAGTGAACATCTGATGGAAAAGTGAATAGTTATGATTAACATCAAACATTTTCACTTTAGTCTGGACACGTACTCAGCCAAGACTTAAGGTGTTTGTATTTTTAATCTAGTTGCTTAGGCACCGAAGAAGCCACAATAAGGTGGAAACTTTTGCTGGCATCAGTCAAGCTCCCCTTGTAATGCTCCGCTCCCGAATCACCAAATACTAACATTTGTGCACACTCCTTGAAAGCACAAGGCAAAAAGGATTTGACATACTTATCATTACTGTTGATCCCTACCAATATAAAAACAAGAATACAAACCATTATGAAATAACTTCTTTAGAGGCTTTAATAGTTCAAATTTATGGTCTGCAGCATGTATTTATTATTTTATTATAAAGAACTGCTGACTATGTGGGACAGTATGTAGTACAGAATATGGCATCCCAATACCTTGAAATTTAATTACCAAACAGGAGAATCTCCTGAAACAGATAAAGAACTCCATGACCTCTGAATGAATTTAAATCAATAACAAGAAATCATCGCATGTTGAGTTATCCACACACGATAGAAAACTTTTGGTGTTCCTTATCCATCACTCTTCCATTTCTCTGTCAGGATCTTGTCCACCATCGTCACCCAACGAAGCAGATGGCTAATGATCAATTTGGCTCACCCCTAATAGTGAGGTTGAGTCTTGAATAGGGGAGAAACCATTGGGTCCGTAAGTGGTAGGACATTGGTTCCTTCTATAAGTACTTGCAGCTCTTCTTTCAGCTTCAAGGTAGTGACCAAGAGAGGGAGCATCGTTCCCAATCACTGCATCAGTACTTAGCCTTGAACAAAGTGAAAACAACCAAGGCTTCAGCTTGTGAATCCTTTTGTTGTCCTTTGAGGTTTCCACCATTCTTCCCCTGGTTGATCTCCTTGAGAGTTCTAAGAAGCTAGAAATACCAATGAGGTTGCCAAGTGTAATGCTCTTGTCATGGAAGAATGATCCAGTGGACTATATAGCAAGCCATGTCAAGTGAATAAAGAGTAGTTACTAAAAATTGGCTCTTGAATACTTCTATAAACAAGTAGAATATATGCCAAAATTCAATTCACATTCATTAACATGCTTGCATAAAAAAATTCCAATAAAGAATAATTACATAAAAATGGGGTGGCCCAGTGTATGAGGTTCCCATCTAGTGCAATTTGATTCCCTCAAGCAAAGAGACTATTTCCAAAAGATTTGAACCTTGACCATGTGTTCATGTCATAAGGTAGCAACCTTATCATTATGCTAAGGCTCCCTCACAAACATTACTAAAGAATCATCTATGGAAAAATGTTACTCATACAACCTTCTGTGTTTGATCTGTTTTACAATATGATTTCCCCTGCCTCACACTGTTCAAGGGTGGTTTTCTACATTTTAAAAATGTTTTTTCTGACCTTCTAATAAAAGACTTAAATTTCAACAAAGCGTGCTTCCAATTGATCTCAAAATGACAAACAGTATACCAACAAAATGGCAATTAAAGTGAAATCAACGTCACTCTCTGTCAAACAATTATGTGCTAGGCCATGCCATGGACCCCATTAGAGCCAAGCAATTATTTACACACAAAAGAAGCGAAGGATCCAAAAGAGACCGACAGGGGAGGAGATCCGAAGCTTTATGGGCGTATTCATTACGTGTAGCTTCTTTTTCCTATTCATTTTTGGTTTGGACTCAATTAAAAATTAAAAAGCTTCATCTTCCTCAGAGAAATAAACATAAAGTACTTATAGTCAAAAGCCATTGTTCTACCGGCATGAAAGAGTAAAGCATGTCCAAGTTAAGACGAGCTGAATAGGAAATGGTTCAATAACCGAAAAGGGAACATTGCTGTGTGAAGATGAGAAGTGCAAGAGTCGCAATCAAACTTGATTAACCAATGCAGGTATGTGAAACAGTCATTATTTCGTACCAAAAGTTACATCAAGATATACACATATACATACAAAATATTTGAGATGTCTCTTTCTGTGACAATGGTCACTTTGATAAATAATACCCAAAACAATTAAAATGGTGCTATCCTTATAGTAAAAATACAAAATGGAACACAAAAACAATGACATAACAACATACTAGGAAGGTCTTAACAGCTTAGGACAAAGGAACAGGTAGCAGTAAGTAGCAATGGTATCAATGAAACAAAGTGGTCGTCACAACACCACAATACATTTATAATAATAATAATAATAATAAAGGTAAAATACATTTTACATCCTTAATTACATTTAAAAATAATGGGTGAATTTGGCTCCTCCTACTGTCCCAGGTTCCACAAAGAAAAACAAAATTCACCAATTATCACAAATACGAGAACCAAAATCATCCTTTTTAAAATTCAAGGACAAACAATAATTTTGACCAAAAATCAATGACTTAAAAAACAGATTTTACCCAAATAATAATATCTGTTTTTTTTTTTTTTTTTTACTTTTTTATTCAAAGAAAATGCCAAACCTCCGTGTCAAGATCTGATGAAGAATCAGTTGAAGGGGTGTGAGAAGCAGTGAGCACAGTGCTGAAGGAGGCTGACCCAGAACCATTTCTCATCAGCCCAATTCTAGAATTCAAGAATCTCAATCCCAAAGGCCACCCTTCTTCCTGCATCAACAATCCCATCACCCACCACCAAATTTGAAAACAAAAACAAAAAACAGAATCTGATAAATATGTTGCTGTAAACAAAACCCTCAAAATCATTTTAAAGCATCCAACTTTATGAAACAGCTTCAGATAACACCAATGCGTATATGCTCCATATGTTTGTGTATTCAATAATTTATGTGTGTGTGAGAGAGAGAGAGAAGGGAGGATGGAACCTGTTGAGCCATTACTGTGTCTGCTGAATGAAATGAAGGAACAGAAGTGAATGACACACTGAAACCAAATACTAGGAAATTGTCCAAACTAGTGTCACTCCAGACAAAGAAGTATCACCTCCAGATTGTGTACCCTCTGACCAAAACAACACAACAAATAAACAAATAAATAAAAAGTCAAAATTTACTAACAAAATGAAAAAGAACAATAAACCAATGGTATCAACATTCAACAGAAGTGGTATAAAGTTGACATTTGACCAAAGGAGAAGAGACACAAACGTAAGAGCTTCTTTGGTTCCAAACTGAAGCTGTTTAAATGGCTTAATTAAGCACATTAATGGTTCTGAATGTCACAAATCACAGAGAGAGAGAGAGAGAGAGAGAGAGAGAGAGAGAGAGAAAGGGTGACGTGAAAGTGACTTGTTACTTACCTCTCTCAGGTTTGGTTCGGAGGGTCTGCATAGAATGACGGAGGCTGAAGTGAGAATAATTTGGTATCAGTTACAGAGTTGAGAAACTAAAAAGATGGCAACTTCAATACAAAGGGTAACAGGGAAAGAAAAAATATTTTATTTAAACAAAAAAAAGAAAAACAAGAAATCATTATTGTAATGACATGAATAGCCTTTCTATGACAATGTTTATTATTATTATAATTACTAGGGTAACACAGGCACTGCTTTCCATGTAAGTTTGAGTTTTTTTTTTAACATATTTTAATTTTTAAAAGCTTAATTTGATATTTATTAGACATTAGAGAATCCGTAGGGTGGAGTAGTAGGAGGTTTTAGTGAATGATCTTGAGAATAGTTAAAGGGTAGAATGGTCAAATAAAATGTTAAGACAAAAGAAATATTCTTTTTGTAGTAGTTACATAGTGTTATAGTGATGGTGATTATTATGATTTAAAACTCACTTGTTTAGTATTAATAACAATATTAATTGTTAATTATTTATTACTTTAAAAATATTCTTTCCAATTTTTTTATTATCCGATTAAGGTTTTTTTTAGAAATTAAGAAATATAGTAAATTTTTTCATCTTATTATAATATTAGTTATAGAATTTTTTTTATTTTTTATTTTTATTTCACAATAAATACATATATAAATTAG
>JAMLFT010012084.1:0-10643 GCA_026544285.1 Pachyrhizus erosus | reverse complement strand
AAATAAACTATTTTACATATATAAAAAACATATTTACATTTAATTTTAATAAAAAAAACTATAGATTTACATAAATTGCAGATTTACCATCTACAAACATATCTTAACTTTGTGATAATCTTTCTCGTCTCATTTGTCCAGAAATTAAAGAGTATAATAACTTAATTTAAATTTATTCGATTTACTTTATCTCCTAAATTATTTTTGTTATGAATACTTGTGAAAAAAATATATTAAAACTGAATACACTGTTCAGCACATGAGTGGGACGTCCATTTTCTAAGAAGGAAACTTGTCATTGGAGAAAATTAATAAAGCATGCACATACATCATTGATCAATACTTGTCGTTGTGCTACTTTTTGTTGTGCTTCGTTTTTATAATTGTTTCTTTGTTATTTTGTTGATTTGATTTCAAAGTCCGTGAGTGGATAGAAAAACACGAAGAATTAAACAATATATTACGTATCTGCAGGAAAACAAGGGAGCCTTTGATTAAATATTACTTGTTAGTTTGGAATGAAACGTCAAATTATATATTTCAAGAACCAAAAAGAAAAAAAAAAAAAAAAAGGGTTTCATTCAACCTCTATATATACATCTTAGATCCCTTTTCCAACCATAATGTTGTATAATATCTGAAATAACGTAATAGTGGTGACACTCTTTTTGGGGGCAGAAGAAGTACTATGGCAAACAGAAATGAAGTTGAACTAAACATGGAGTTAAATGAAATATATAATTATTAGTAGCCTAGCTGTAAAACGTGGTGCTGATGGTGGAATCAGAAGATTTGATGGATCAGTGAAACTTAACGAGCATATAGTACAAAAAGAATTGGCAGTGATTTGATTTCAACTAAAACACCCTCTTGCATGAACAAAGAATGGTGAAGACATATGTGGACCCTCCACGGTGACGCGTTTCCAGCTGTTTAAACCATGCCTTCATATGTTTGTTCTCAATTTGATAAAAGACAAAAATCTCTCCCCCGAAATCTATCGTTCACAGACGCAACTGATATGATCTAAAATTGGTAAATGACATTGATCGTAATGAAGTACTTGGTATAGTAATATTAGCATGGCACGCATGTGATCTTGATATTGAATCTTTAATTCTCCATCTTTTCCCCTGGCTGTATTTAAGGTATGTCTCAAAAATAGACTTTTAGAAAATAAAAGTGAAATTTTGATAAACATTATATGACTCTTTTAATTTAAAAATAAAATCATTTTTCTTCTTTCCCTTTAAAATCTCTTTCCCATACCCTACTCTAAACTCCCACGTACTAAAAATATATGAAAATTAAATAAACTAGTTGTGGCATTTGCATGTTTTTTGCTTCATTGAGCTATCGTTATTTTAATCTAACATTTTTAATATATAATGATATAAAATTTGACGGATGAATATTTTTGGATATGTTTAGATAGAAAAAATCAAAAGAAAGGAAGGAATGTAAAACTAAATTTTAATAACCAAAATTATAAGTTGTTTATAAAAATAAATAAGTGTAATATAATAATATCTTATGTTATTCATTTCTTTTAAAGAAAAAAACAATTAAAAAAATAACTGCTTAAAAAAATTAGGGCGTGCTTGGTTTTTATTTTAAAGGAAACTGTTTTTAGTTTTATATGAACAAATAAAATAGACACTAATGACAAAAAAAAAAAATAGACACTAATACCAAATTCATGTCTCATCGCATGAAATATCACTCCACATGACTCACACTCTTAAGCTAATGTCACAAAAGAAAAGAAATTTATGAGAAAAGTTCTCACATTTGTTTTTATTTTTTATTTTTTAAACATTTTTTTTAAAACTTAATAGATTTTGTATAAGATATTAATTATTGAGTAGGATAAAATAAATTAAAAAATTAAAACCATGAGAAAAAAAAAATCAAACAAACTCTTATTCTTCGCTTTTTCTTTAAAATCTTTTGTCCAAACATATTTTCACTCTACGTAAAAAATGAACAAATATCTCCACTCAAGTTGGCAAATGATCATATTAAACTAAAGCAAAAATGAATGGTTAACAAAGCTCTCTCTCTCTCTCTCTCCTTTTATGCTTTTAATCTTTCATAACATGTAGCAAGATATTTCCCCCTAGCTAGCTATACCTGTTTGTCTAAAAAAATTAGATAACGCCTTTCACTCTCAAATGTATTGATTCAAATCTCCATACTGGTTAGCAGTAGCTAGAGCTTAATTGTCTTTCCTCCCTAAAAAATCATCTGTGTGTTTAAATATATGTGTTTGTAGAAATAATTTTGAATCGAAGTAATTTTATATAATTTTTTAAGTAAAAGTGAATATATAATAATGTAATTTTTGTTTGGATAATAAATGTTAAAAAATTAATTTTGTGGCAATTTTGATTTTGAATATATAATTATCAAAATGTTTTTTGTTTTATTGTTCTTCAAGACTATCAACAATAAACAAGAATATATTTGAAACAAACTAAATGACTTAAGTCAATGGTGATGTAAACACTACTTCTGAATGTTTCAACAAAATTTAAATCTGTAATTTAAAATTGTGTTTTTAATACACATATAAGCACTTTGATCAATACAAAAATTATGTTTAATCCAAACATGTTTTAAGTAAACTTTTGCCTTAACCTCATGATTTTAGACATGTAAACTAACCAATAGTACAAGGGTTAGAAATTCTTATTAGTTATTAATGTTAAAGGACAAAAGTTTAATCTTCTTTTTTCTGTGTTCAATATAATTGGTTTTAGAATAGAACTCAATCCTTTTCAAATAATTAAAATCAAAGTCAAATATAAAAAGTGAATAATCCTTTAATCCGTAATTTTATTAAAATTTTACTCTAGTTGGTTTTGAAAGAAAAGAACATTAATTTTAATTAATTTTCATTTTCTTTTCCGTTAAGATTAGTGATTATCATTTTAAATTTATAAGTTAAAGGTTTTTAGTAACTAAAAGGCAATTTAGATAAATTTATTAATAAAAGAAAAAATAAAATAAATAAGCGAGGCAAAGTGAGGCAAATTTCTTATTTTACAAGTTAATTTAATTTTGAAAAGTTAAAAAAATTAGAGCCGTGTAATTTCTCAATAAATACATAAAAAATTATAGAAAGCATTTTTAAGTTAAAAATAAAATATGAAGTCAATTAAAAGTTTTCTTAAGTTAAAAGCTAATATAAAAGATGAATAAAAAAAAAAGTGATATAAAATAAAGTGGGCAAAATGGTTGACACTTAGAAAAATCAGTTTTATAATGTTTGGAGAAGGAGTTGCGAAAACTGAAAAGCCTTGCGGGATTTTTGAACAGGAGAATGTCACGAGTAGAAAAGTGACGATAGGATATTGAGATATGATGATGATGATGATGGATGGTGTGAAAAGTATAGAGACGTAGTGGAAGTCATAGCGTATGGTTTAGCATTAGGAAACAGCAAGTTGGTTTATCTATCTCTCTTGGCCACCACCCCAAATTCTTGTTTTTATAAAGCTGATAGGAGGCATTGTCTCAGACTTTGTATATTCATTCCCTCACTCACCCCCCATTGCATTGTAAAGTAATCTAATGTTATGTAATGGTATGATTAAAGAAAAAGCAAATTAAGCAGCAGTAAGCCATGGACTCATCAATTTCCCTTTCCTTCTTCTTCTACCTTCTCCTTCTCCTCTTCCTCCTCTTCCTCCAACTCACAATGCTATCAGCAAATAAGACTTATATAGTACACATGAAACACCGCCACGATTCCTCCGTACACCCCACTCACCTTGACTGGTACACCGCCACACTCGATTCTTCTTCAGACTCTCTCCTTTATTCCTACACCGCCGCTTACAACGGCTTCGCTGCAACGCTCGACCCTCAACAAGTCCAAGCACTGCTCACTTCCGATTCTGTCTTGGGCGTCTACGAGGACACGCGCTACACCCTTCACACCACTCGCACCCCCGAGTTCCTGGGCCTCCAGGCCCATTCCGCCTTCTGGGAAGATCTCCACCAGGCCTCACACGACGTCGTTATCGGGGTCCTCGACACAGGCGTCTGGCCCGAATCGCAAAGCTTCGACGATTCCAAAATGCCCCAAATCCCCACGCACTGGCGCGGTTTCTGCGAGTCCGCACCTGACTTCGCCCCTTCTCTTTGTAACAACAAACTCATCGGCGCTCGCAGTTTCTCCAATGGCTACCGCATGGCCTCTGCTAACGCTAGAAAAACCAGAGACCCTGCTTCACCGCGTGACATCGACGGCCACGGTACCCACACCGCCTCCACCGCCGCAGGCTCTGCCGTTGACAACGCCACGCTCCTCGGTTACGCCACCGGCACCGCGCGCGGGATGGCGCCACAGGCGCGCGTGGCGGCCTACAAGGTCTGCTGGACTGACGGCTGCTTCGCCTCCGACATACTCGCCGGAATGGATCAGGCAATCCAGGACGGCGTCGATGTCCTCTCGCTCTCCCTTGGCGGCTCCTCCTCCGTCCCTTACTACTTCGACACCATCGCAGTCGGAGCCTTCGCGGCGGCGGAGAGAGGCATCTTCGTCGCGTGCTCGGCGGGGAATACCGGACCTCGCAGCGGTTCTGTCGCGAATGTTGCTCCGTGGATCATGACCGTAGGCGCCGGCACGCTGGACCGGGATTTTCCGGCGTATGCTACTCTCGGGAACGGGAAACACTTGGCCGGCGTTTCGCTTTACAGCGGAGAAGGGATGGGAGACGAACCGGTTGGTTTGGTTTATTTCAGCGACCGGTCTAACTCGTCGAGCAGCATTTGCATGCCTGGTTCACTCGACCCGGAGAGCGTCCGCGGGAAGGTGGTGGTCTGTGACAGAGGGCTTAACGCGCGCGTGGAGAAGGGCGCGGTGGTGCGCGACGCGGGCGGGGTTGGGATGATACTCGCGAACACGGCGGCGAGCGGCGAGGGACTGGTGGCGGATAGTCACTTGGTACCCGCGGTGGCGGTGGGGGAAAGCGCGGGTGATGAGATCAGAGAGTACGCATCGTTGGATCCTAATCCAACCGCTGTTCTTAGCTTCGGTGGGACCGTGTTGAACGTGAGGCCCTCGCCTGTGGTGGCAGCGTTCAGCTCTCGCGGGCCGAATGGAGTGACGGCCCAGATACTAAAACCCGATGTTATTGGGCCTGGAGTGAACATCTTAGCGGGATGGTCTGGTGCTGTTGGCCCATCTGGCTCTCAAGACAGACGCAAAACCGGGTTCAACATAATGTCTGGCACTTCCATGTCTTGTCCCCACATAAGTGGGTTGGCTGCGCTGTTGAAAGCAGCACATCCAGATTGGAGTCCAAGTGCGATAAAATCTGCACTAATGACAACGGCCTATACCCATGACAACACAAAGTCTCCACTTCGTGATGCAACGGGAGAAGAAGCCCTGTCCACACCATGGGCTTACGGGGCTGGTCATGTGAACCCACAAAAGGCCCTCTATCCTGGGCTTGTGTACGATGCCTCAACCCAAGATTACATTGCATTTTTGTGCTCCTTGAACTACACCCTGGACCATCTGAGACTAGTTGTGAAGCAACCTGATGCTAATTGTTCTAAAATATTTGCTGACCCGGGTGACCTTAACTATCCATCATTCTCAGTTGTTTTCGGAAGCAACAAGGTTGTTGGATACACGCGCACGTTGACCAACGTGGGGGAGCCTGGATCTGTGTATGACGTGGCAGTTAGCGCACCGTCCACAGTAGATATAACGGTGAATCCTATTAGGCTTGCATTTGGAGAAGTAGGGGAAAAGCAACAGTACACGGTGACGTTTGTGTCGAATAGGAGCGTTAATGATTCAGTTACGTCTGATTTTGGTAGCATTATGTGGAGCAATGAACAGCACCAAGTTAGGAGCCCGGTTGCTTTTACATGGACATTTTTTTGAGGTTTAAGTTGTGATTGTGATTGTGATTGTGATTGTGATTGTGATTGTACACTACTATTTAAAGCCCAACAGTAAAAGCCTATAGGCTAGACTTAAAAGAAAAGAAGCTGCATGCCTTGCCTTATAGTCTTTAGTCACATTGCTGTTGCCATCAGTTCAGACTGAAACTGTAATAACATATTGTAAAAGCTAATGCAACACGACAGTCGTTGACAGCGTATCACGTGCCATAATGCTATTCTATGTAGCAAGAATCCTTACTACTACTAAATATTTATTTTCAATGTTTCAGAACCCACAATTCAAATTTCTGTGCATCAAGTGCTTTACACAAAAATTACATGGACTAGTTTTTTCTAAAACTTTTTTTTTATGTTTTAAACTGAACAGAACGTGGACTGAGAGAGATGCGAGGAATGGCTATGTTTCGAGTTTTTCACCGATCCCGGGATCAGGTGTCCAATTTCACAAATATGGTAACAGATCACGGAAAATTTTGCGCTCCAGAACACCCCATGTGCAATTGATGGGTTTTTTTTCCCTTCCTGTTTAGTACAGGCGTGCAGTTAAAGGTGGTTGCTTGTTCTACTGCAGGACATACTACACACGGTCATTTCAAAGTTAACACTTCCTCTGAATTACTAATTACTAGTTATTTCGAAGGGTCTTATTCCAAACGATCTTGGCCATGAATGGCTACTAATCGGTGTACCAAATGAAAAGACATTTCCTGTGTCCTGTGTCCTGTGTCAGTTATGCAGAAAAAGGTAGTTCACAGCGATCACTTATTTTCCTGCCGTGCCATTTGATTATTTCGTCGATCATCAACTTTCTGGTAGGACCACGGGGTTTGAAACTTGGAGGAAAAAAAATCAATAAGACAAAAAAGAAAACACTTTTTCTTTTCTGTTTTCGGAGATAAAACGCTTTATCCTTATCGTGTTTTCAGGAAGCTGACAGGGTTTACAACATGTAAAAAGAACCCAACTGGCTTTAGCAATCAAGGTCCATTAAAACACGAAAGATTAATAATATGTAACACTTATACTATGCTGCTGAATTAAAAAATTGGAACAAACATTGATTAAGCTGATCAAAGCATGCAATCGTAATCAATAGCCATTTTCTACTATTGCGTCTTTCATTTCACTTGCAACATTGGAGAATGAGAACAGCAAAGGATCCAACTTATCTGACCCACAATTACAAGCGGAGCTACTACATTTGCTTCAAGTATCCATATAGTGCACAATCTAAATTACAACATTTATAACCCTCTATATTTCCAAAATTTATACTCTAGCTATTATGAATGTAATTTTGATAACAAAAGCTTCAGATTTTTTTTTATTTTTTTTTTGCTTTTCCTTTTGGAAAGAATATACTAGCAACATAAACAACAAGGTCTCCAACATGACTTTGTACACCAGCAACATGAGCTCACCTTTGGACAGCTTGGGCAAGAGCAAGTGCAGGTGCATTTGCAACTGCAGCATGAGGGGCAAGATGGACAAGTTGGACACCCAAAATCGCAACTACGTGGGAAAGTACAACAGTTTCCAAAACCACAACCCTCTTTACAGCAATTTGATTTGGGGCAAGAGCAACAACAGCGCCACTTTGGTAAGGAACAGCAATTGATGGATGGAAGACAACTGCAACTGCAACTGCATGGTTTGCAGTCACAACAGCAGCGTGGCAATTTTAGGGGTAAAGATAACCCTTCACAGCAGCAGCAGATCCAAGAGAGGTTAAAACAGGGCATCCCACTGCACATAAAAAAGTTACTTGTGTTATTCATGAATCGTGATAGTTATTAAATAAGGCCTACTATGAAAGGAGGTGCTACTTCAATAAATGAAATTTAACTAGCTTATCAATCATTGTCTGATGGCAACTCCGGATCAGATATATACACACCACTGTTAACTGAATGCATCATTCAGCAACACTCCAACGTGCTTGTTTGACGCAGAAAAAAATGACAAGATAACATGACATAATCTTAAAATTGGGCATAGCTCAAGAGTGTTGTTCCTTGAAGTTAAACCGTAGTCTTCACAGAAAGGATTCTTCTCATTAGTCATCGGTCATTTTCTTTTTCCAAGAAAATACTCAAATAAAAAATGGGCAAGAGTGGAAAAGAAATTCTTTGCCTGAGATTGATGCTTAATCTCTTTCTTGTCATACCTTTCAACAAATAACTGCATATGTGCGTAAAAAGACTACATAGTATTACATGAGATAGATATCAGGAAATGAAAATTCATATTTACTATTTAATGAACAAAGCAGCTATTTATTTGTGTGTGATATCATTGTTATATTTGTATAAAACTTGTTTAATCTAATTGCATTGAAACCAAAGTTTCATACATATACAATTGGTTTAAACAGATAAAGTAACGGGCTAAACAAGAGGTACCAGAGCCACTTCCGGAAGCGGCATGACCGGCGGTTCTTCTTGGTTCTGCTTGAAAAAGAAGGCATAAGAATCATGATCTCTTTTAAACACTAACAAATGATGAATGATGAGTACAATTCTTACGAAGGTAACAGAGGATCTGCGTTTGCCATCACATAATCAGCAATCCTGCAATATTGTGGCATTCAATCAGCAAAGTACATTTGGCTGGCAATGATTCGAATATCTGAAGGAATTTCTCTAGTTTCATTTCTTAGTTTCAAAATCTAAATGGCATATACAAACATACTCTTTGCAGCATCTTGAAGCTGGTTGGAGGCCCTCTACAGATTTTAATTCTTCCTGCTAGATGCAAAATTGTCAGTAAACTTGATTTTAACACCAAAAGATGCCGGAAAGAAACTGCACAAACTTGATTCAAATTGGCAAGTTTGACTGTACAAACATGGTGTCATCATGTTACAAGTTGCTACTTCTCTAACACCACATCTAATTACTGAGAGGGGAGGGGGACACATAATTATCCAAAAATGTTTTGTATATGTGACTAAAAAACCACCCATGTCATCCTTCATTGTTCATCAATCAGCATCCATAGATAAAAGATTCTGCCAATGAAAACAGCATTTTTAGCAGCAAGGGTTAGCTACCTCCTTAAATTAACCACAGTAAATGTGTAAATTATTTATCAAACCTTTAGAAAACCTCCAAAGCAGAAGATCACTGAAAGAGATAATGAATTAATTTAAAGTTTCAAAACCTTCTTTTCAAATTCAAAAAGAAAAAAAAATAAAAAAAGTCACACTCATAGTTAACCTAACTAAACTACGCACGAACCCTGGCAGAGATCACTTTATTAATTACTCTGTTTCATGCTCAAAGCTAAGTAGCGATCACGAAAATGCCACTCCAATTTGCCATCTCGGATCATTACAAAAGGCATGTTACTGTCACATTCCCTCCGTTTTAAAACTCCAACATTCTCAAAAACTGAGAGTTCAAGTCTCATAACGGTGTAAGAGGGAAGTAGAATTGAAAAAGAAGCAAAAACCGAAAAACCCACCTCGAGAAAAGTGATTTCCCTCTCGAGCATGTGAACCCTGGCGGTTTCACGGCGCTTGCCATACAAATCTGGGTACTCCGGCGGGGACTTGGGGGAGGGAGGAGGCAGAGAAGGGACGGAAGAAGAACGCACGGTGGGAGTAGTGGCCATTGAAGAGAGAGAGAGAGAGAGAGAGAGAGAGAAGAGAGAGGAAGTTGAAATGGACAGAACAAGAAATGGCAGGAGTAGCAGGCAGTAATAGCAGAAGTCCTTGTTGATGCACTAAGGAAGGGGGCACAAGTAACAGTAATGGTAAGTGACAAAGAAGAAGCGGCAAATGAGGTTAGGTGTGAATACCATACGAAAAGACTGTGGCAGGGGCAGTAAATAGACCCTCTGACAAGGGATAATTAGGAAACACCCAGAAACCGGAAAAATTAAATTAAAATCAGAACTTGAACGAAGGGTTTGAGTTTGAGCGTAAAGGGTTGAATTGAAGTTGGAAGTAAAGGAAAGGAAAAGTAACTGAAAAGAGTGATAATGAGGGTAGAAAGAGAGTCATTATTGTGGAGTAGACAGGGCACGAGTGGTGGGAAAGAATACAATAAAATAAAAATAAGTAAAATGAGTGAGTGAGTGAGTGAGTGAGTGTGTGAAGAATCTGAGGCTGAGGGCATTTTCTTCTGAGAGTGAAGTGAGGGAGGCACATCTTTTGTGCATGGTGTAAGGTAATAATAATGGTAAAGGGTATTAATTATAAATAGTAAAGACGGCTGAGGGAAAGCCTGCGACTGCAAGGTTCTGTACGAACACATTTAGCAAAGTTTTGATTGAGATTTGAGGTTTTGTTTAGGTAAAATGCCTGTGACTCGTGAGTGAAATGGGGTTTTTCTTTTTTTGTGTTTTGATTTGAAAACAATTTTTGTTTTAATTTTTATTTTCTTTCTTTCTGCTGGTAGTGCAGGCAGCGAGCACTGAGTAGTGTGGCCTGGTGTTGCAGAGAGCAAGCGAAAAGCACGATGGGAATACCTCAGACCGCACGTGACCGCTGCGTAGGAAAGAGAAATCATTGTGTTTTAGGCGCCACTCTTCGGCCACACGACGAATTTGCCCTGATTTTGAGAATACACAAAATATAAAGCAATCGCCAACCATCAACTCCTTTCAATGCGAGCAATCACATACAATAATTTTTTTTAAAAAAATTAGTTTAAATATAAACAAATTTGAGTTTTATTTTTTAAAAATTAATATTTTTATTTTATTTT
>JAMLFT010012083.1:0-10644 GCA_026544285.1 Pachyrhizus erosus | reverse complement strand
TATTAGGAATTAAAACAAAAAAAAAATTCAAATGATCAAAATTATTTTTTTTTCTTAAGGAGCAAAATAAAAAAAAGTTATTTTTTTAGAAAAATTTCATATTTAAGCCTACTTCACCTTATGATTTGAGAGAAGTATTATTAAAAAATTAAGGTTAAAAAAATTATAAATACAAATCTTTTGAAAATAAGTTTATAAAAAATAATTTATTTAAAAAGTAAAACAAAACCATATTCAAAGCAATGTTTTAAATAAGATGAGTGATTTAATTAGTAAAGACTTTGATAGAAGGTTTAATAGTCTAACTATAATTAAATTGTGATTGAATTAGTAGTAACTAAATTTATATTTTTTAATATTATATAATATTTTAAATAATAAAATAACAAAAATTATGCAAATTTAAGATCTAATAAAATATAAATAAATATGAATGATTAAATTATATATTTCATAAGATATTTTAGATTAAATTAAAAAATAAAAATTTTAAAAATTTCAATTCAAATAGATTTTTTGTTCTGCTTTTTTCACTAATTTTAGAGTCATTCTTCTTCCCAGCAATTTTGAGAAATCCCAAATTTTTTTAGAATTATCATATCGATCATCATAATGATTCTTGATTGGCTGCTAACCGGCCAACCCAGTCCAGTCTAAATAAAATCTCAATTCTAAAATTGACTCTACTAAATAAACAACTTTAAGAAATAAAAACTGTCCAAACAAAAATAAAACCCTTATAAAAAATATTTAATATATAAAAATATAATAACAAATGACTTTTTTATTCTTCTCACACATATTTTTCCCTCGATAAAATATTATAATAATGTACAAAAATTACTCTTAAAAATTCATATATATAAAAGAATGTTTATTAAAAAATACCAACTCTTTTAAATAAGTATTCATATCTTTAAAAGATTAATCTTTAGCTTTGAAAATTGAGATATACATTAGTACTGAAAATGATAATCCATGTTTGTTGAAACTCATGTTAATGATGACAACTTAAAATGTTGAAGTTAGTGAAGCAGGGAGAAAACAAAGAAATCAAAACTAAAGTTCAAAAAGGAGATAACTAGGGGTGTATATGGGTTAGATTTGTGCAAGTTTATGATAAAATCAAATGTGGACTCATCATATGTAATTGGGTATGATTGTTTTGAGTTTATAATTTTTTTAATTAATATAAACTAAAGCTTTATTCGCGTTACTGGGTTATGATAATGATTAACTTATTACATATTTCTAAGTTTTTATCTTTATTTATTTTTTGTTTTATATAATTTTTAATTTTATAGTACTGTAATGTAAAAGAAAACATTACTTATTTCATAATGCTAATTATTTGTTTGTATTTAATTATTTCTTTACATATATCGTTGATTTCTTTACCTATAATATGATAAGAAAATTAAATAGTAAATATGATAAATTAAACAATAAAATTCTACGAAATCATAAGTATCCTTTATGAAAGATTATAGTGTTCAAGTTGAATAGGACATTATAAATAACAAAGCTCCCTGTTCAAGTATCAAATTAAGATAATTAGTAATATTAGATGAGATCATAAGATAAAAAAATAAATAAAAAAAGAAAGAAAAGATAAAAATAGAAGAAAGATTTAAGTATTAAAATTTTAAAATGTATTAATCTAAAAATTAAGAAATATTTGATCAAATAGTAAATTAATTCAAGTTGAAAAAAAAAGATAAATCTAAAAGTTCAATAATTATAATTGGTTTAATTCAAATTTAAAGTGAAAAAAATTAACAAAATTGATCAAAATCAAATTAATTGGTATGGATTAGGAACTCTCCCTATAGGCAACACCATTCATATGTTTTCGCCTTCATTCTACCCTCTAATGAAAATAATTCTTCATTGGTCTTAGAGTCTAATATAATTAAATGCATCGTTCCTTTTTCAACACTTACCAAAGATGTCTTGTCAGACGAAAATATAACAACTAAATAAGAAAATTTGTTTTTTTCTTTTCAAATTTGCATTTCTAATGAGATGACGATCCACAGGCAACTTTAATTTTATCAAAGCTTAAGAAAAATTTTGTAGGATTTGTATGCTCTACTACTCTATTGTCATTACCAATCAAATCTCAAATCTTCGTGTGTTTAACATTGTCATTTGCGATGATATTGTTACATTTGTTATCCTTAAGCCTGATAAAGAATGGAGTTAACTTAAAATCAGTTTAAAAATTCAATAATTAATTTGTTGAATATGATTTACGAACTAAATGAATTGAAGTTGAACTAAAAATTGAGCTCATTCAATAAATCAACTAAGTTATGTATAGTTTGGTTTATAAACATAATCAAGATACAAACAAATATACATAAATACACACACCTCAATATCTCCCATTTGTTTCAACACTTATTTTTATTTTACTAAAGTCAATCGTTTTAGCTTGGGTTGTTCAAATCTCTCTAATTAAAATAAAACAAAAGTCTATGATAACTTAAAATGCCTTAGTTCTATTATAATAACTTTACTCCACTCCATTATCATAATATCCTAATAAAACCCTAAGATATAATTAGAACATAGGCTTTTTCATCACTCTCCAATCAAATTTATAAAAAAAAAGCTTGATTTCATTCAAACAATGATAATTAAAAAATAATGGATAATTTTTTTTTTCTAAAAGAGATAACTATAGTAGATTAATTCATTCATTTAAAAAAAATTGCAAATATATACTTAGACCTTAAATTAAAATAGTGATATTATCTTGAATTTAAGAAAGTAAATTTAATAAGATTATAATATGTGTATTAATTTAATTAGAGTTCACAGCGAATCAAATTAATTCAAACATAATTCGAGACTCGATTTAATAATTGACTTGTTAAATTTAATTTATGAACTAAATGAGTTAAATTTGAGTTAAAAGTTACACTAGTTAAATAAACGAGATTAACTTAAGTTAAACATAGTTCAATTTGATTAGTTTATATATCAGTTCAATTTATATATTTTTATCTATTTATCAATAAATATATTAAATATTTATGTCATAAAATTTATATAACTATTTTAAATTAATTTAATATTTTTTTTTTATGAAAATATATAAATAAAAAGAAATTAATTTCATTTATATTTAAAATAAAAAATAAATATATGTAAAATAATTATAAGTTTAAATCGAGTCAAGTTAACGAACAAAATCAAACTGTTTATAAATTTAAATCAAATTGAGTTGAACTGAAAATAAATTTTTTATATAAAACTCAAATCAAATTTTGAAATAAATCATTTTTTATTGATTTAAGTTAAACTAAACCAATTTCATCTAAATTTATTTTAAATTTTAAATTTAATGCAAGTATATTTAAGAATACTAATTTAATACACAATAAAAATTCATAAAATTTATAAAAGATGCAAGAAAGTTTAGACCATTTCAAACTATTTCATACAAGAAAGAAACAACTTCATCTTTGAATATTGAAAACTTTGCCTAAGACAATTGAAGATCAGCCTATTTATTTATAGTAAAAGAAAAGTGTCACAATTATGATTCTTTTTTAATAAAATATTACATCATAGCTACTACAATTATAAAATATTACACTGATACATAGAAGATGCTCAAGCAATATTATATTCAAAGCATTAAAGTAATTGTCTACGACATGAGATTTTTTTTTTCATGAGATATCCTTCATGGACTTTTGTTGAATTGAAAGTTTTGTCTTCTCTATGGTCATGTGATATGATAATAAGCTCTGGTTGAACCAGAACATGGGATTTATTCATGTGATATATTTTTTACTATAAATATTAACTTTGCCTATTGAGTTTGATCAGTCAAACAATATAATGTGACAATTGTCTCCGTTGTCTTGTATTTAATGATTTGGAATTAACGAAACTTCATCTTCAATTTTTTAAGACTAAGTTAAAGTAACAATTTTCAATCTTTTATGTTATGTTTCTTTTTTTTTTACTTTGTTAAGAATAATAATTCTTTATTATTTTAGCTTTCAAAAATTAGGGAGAATTTTACCCATTCATTAATTTTTTTTCGAAGAGACATCAAACTTTATTCACTAAAATGAAGATTTATTTTATTGGTAAGTCTCACTAAATCAGAGTCCTGAAATATAATCCACGTTATCATTTAATTAACAATAAATAATATGGATCGTGATCATTGAATAAAAGTAATTCTTTTAAATATTAATAATTTCCTTTAACTTCTTTTAATAATAATATATGAGCTCATAATTTAAAACCACTTCATAAACTATTTGCAAAATTTTAGAGAAATTCCTATTTTGAGCTAAAAACAAATTATGAGTGTTGATAAGGCCAAAGATAGAATGCATTATACCAAACATATATATAATCACAAAAAGTATAATTTCCAAGTTAAATTTGCCTTTAAAAAGTTTAAGGTTGATAAAGGTGTTGATTCCAATTTTAAATTAAAAGGACTTTAAATTTTTTATTTTAAAAATAGTATTCCTTTACCTTTCATGATAGACTTCTAGTATTAAATTTGTGTACTAATATAAACGTGTAAAATTTCCTAGGTTTGTAGGATTCATGTGAAATATAATAAAATTGAAGCGGAATAATGTTTTGAACAGTCTCTTGCTCTTGCTATGCATTTTTTTTTTTCACAAAATGAGAAAAATTTCAGATATTTTGATATTGGAATGAGGATAGAATTTTGAATAATCATAAGCTTATCTTTCGTCTTAATTAGTGAGTTTTAAACTTAGACCTATGAAATTGGCCATAGTACGAGCGTTGAAATTGAGTGTTGATGTTGAGGGCATTATTTTCTTTCAGCAATAGTTTGTGTTTTTCTCCCTTAGAGTCATGGAACTCTAGGCTAACCACCATTTCAGTATCCTTCTTGTAGGACTTGGTTGTATTGAGTGTGCAACAGAGTAACTTATCGCAACAGGCAAAAAATCATGCAGACTTTCAAGCACTAAAAAATGGCGTTGAGAAAACGTAATTAAATATTTTATCCGCTAAGGCACTAGTCCTTTCAGTGTCTTCTGCCAGGCAATTTCAAATCTCAAATGACCCGTTATTAAGCTAGTCCAACTTGATGGGGGTACGAAATTGATGTTTTGAAAGAGTGAAAAAAACAGGATGAATTTTTTAATAAAGATTTTTAATTTGATAAATTTTAAAAGCAAAAAATTACAATAACACATTTAACATAATTCAATATAACCTTCTTATTTATTTTAGAAATATTATATAATTGTAGGTTTAATATATGTTCGGGCAGCACTATCATGGCATGTCACGAGAAATCTGCAAGCCTTGAGATTATTTACCAAGTCCAATAGTACAAGGGATTGAAAACAAAAACAAATAATTTAAATTAACAAATTCACACTAAGGATAACGAAGACAAAATTAAACGTGTATAGCCCCGGCCTCAGAATTGCAGAATAACAGCAAGGCATGAGAAAGCCATTCAGTCCCGAAAGATGGTTTTGGTAACTGATATCATCATCGGCAGGTGGCTATACTACAATCTAGATAGACCAGTGAAAAGTTGGACGCAGACAAATGCAAGATGGTAATAAAGAAACGCATATTTTAAGTGTATAACAAACATTGTATTTGAGGTTAAAGGTCCTTAACTAGTGACAGAGATTAAACAAAAAGTTTGAAAGAGCAAAAATAATATTGTGGTAAGATATGCCTTTGTTATATTTACTACTAAACAGGTGAATTTGGTATTTTTCATTTAAATGTTGCAACTTTAACGAGATAATGATTCACAGGAAATTGCAAACTAAAGGAAAAAATAAAAACAACAAACTAATATGTTTGTAGGCACCTATAGTGGCAAGCAAGCTGCTGGAACATCAAAGCAGGAACATTAAAGCAGATTGTCCAGAAAGTGACCCTTGAAAGTGTTCAGGGTCAGAGAAAGGTCTTAAAAAAGCGATATCCTAGGCATATTTTCCTCTTCTCCCCTTATCACAAACCAAAAAGGATCAAGGGTCAAACAAAATAGAAATTTAGGTTTAAGAAGGAGAGAGTGAATGTGATAAGCTCGGTAAGCAGATTTGTTGACAGAGACCCCAAAAGGGTATCACAACAACCGGCCAGTTAGCTTCTCTGACGGATTTAATTTAGCTACAGCCGCTATGGCACATTCAAGATCAAGGGTACAGCCTTTTGGCTCCTACCCTTCCCTTGGTACATGTAGCCTCACCACAACAACATCCAAATCAAATAACCAACAATTTCAATCAGAATATAAAAACGCAAACAAGAGTTTTTGCCCCTAACAAATTCAGGACTTCTTCAATCACAACATCAAAAGACATTTTCACGTCACCAAATATTTATATCTTAATTAAATAATAATATAATACTAATAACAACAACAAAAATAATAATAAGCCTCAGAATTGCAGAATAACAGCAAGGCAAGAAAAGCCATTCAGTCCCGAAAGATGTATTTGGTGACTGATATCATCATTGGCTAAATTTCAATTTCAAAATGACAGAAAGGCAAAGTGATAATCAAGCAATGACCTTTGACTTAACTGCAGCTACTATGACACATTCAAGATCCAGGGTACTGAATTTTCGTTCTCACCCTTCCCTTAGTACATGCCTACATGTAGCCTCGCCACAACAACACCAAAATCAAATAAACTATATAACCAACCAAATTAGATAAAAAAAAACAAGTGTTCGTGATAGAGCTTTTAGAATAACATCTAAGTAAAAAAAATTCGTTGCGAGCTCGAAGCTTTAACCCTAACCCTAGAAACATTGGTGGCGAAGGGGGCTGATGACTCCGTATTTATTGTTAGTGTCATATTCACAGTGCTGCTCTACGCTGAGAAAAGATCATGGCCGTTCGTCCTCGACCAATCTGATGGGTGCGAAAGGAGAAGAATAAATAAATATTAAGTTAAATTACGATTTTGGTCTTCTTTAAATTTTTTATTTGCGATTTTAATTTTTTCATAATTTTAGATTTCACATTTATAAAAAATTAATGTTAATTTAATTTTTAATTTTATATTTATCTTGATTCTTTTATTTTGATTTAATTAAATTTTAAATTTAATATATTCATTTAAAATATTATTAAAAATAATTTAATTAATCATAATATAAAAATTATAAAATTAAGTATTAGACCTTTTTTAAGAAAAAATGAATATTAGTCTAAAACAAAAAATTTAAAATTACAAGAGCTAAAATCGTAAAAAAAATTATCATAATTACAAATTAAGAATTAAAAAGACTTCAAAATTATAATTTATATTAAATGTTAATCAAATTAAAATATTTTACCCTCAAATGTAAACGTACTGTAAAAAGATATTAGTTTTGTTAAGATTTTAAATTATTAATAGAAATATTCTTATTGTGTACTTATTTTCATATAATTAAACTTTATTATAAATGTAACAATAAAATCATAATAAATAAATATATTTAATATATAAATTAAGTTACAATTAAATTTTGTAATAATTAATTATTTTTAATTATTAAGACTTTCTTTTAAAAATGTTAAATTCAATAAATAGAGATGTAAAATGGTAACATAAAATATATAGACAGTAAATAAATATCAAAATGAGACAATTGAACCTAACGATAATGGGATAGGTTGAGTCAGACATTTGGGTTAAAATTTTATCCTAACCTAGTTTTTTAGGTTGCAAGTTAGTTTATGTTAGTTTGCTAAATTTAATATATATATATAAAATCAGGTGATTTATAATTTGATTCGCCAAATAAAAATTAAAATATATAAATCATCTAATCATAAATATAATGTTATAATAATAATATTATTATTATTTTACTAAATTATTTTAACTAAAAAATACTCTTTAAAGTTAATAAGTTATTATTGTTAGCTAAATAAATGTAGTGTAAAATAATATAAAATTCATAATAGTTCATAAAATATTATATACAATAAATAATATTTAATTAAGTAATTTATCAAAATATTTAACTAAAAAAAAATAACATGATGAGCAAACTCAATCTATTTTTGATATATTTGAATTAACAAATTATGTAAATTGGTTTATGATGATCGAAGAATTTAATCAAGTAATCTAATCTATTTTAAAGAACTACGTAGATTAATATATTGGATTTAACCTATTTTAAAAATTCAAATATAACTAAGAAAATTCTTATCTTTTTATAAACACATAATTTTTTTATTTTCTTAAGTTTTTACTGTTTTTTACATTCACTTTTATTTAAACACTCTACCTTCATTAAGTCATAGACTTTATTCTTTTCATATGTATATTCTTTTATACTTTTAATATCGTATAAATAATTTAATAAATTATAATTGAATATCATAACTAATATTAAATATATATTTTATTTTTAAAATTTAAATATACTACTAATATGCATATGATATATATTATTATATTTTTAATGTCAATTAAACGGTTTAACATATTATCATTAAACATTAGAAACTAATTTTGTCATATATATATATATATAAACATTAAAAGAATAACTTTAAAAAAATCACTCTACACATTATATTTTTTTAAATTTAATAATTAAAACTAGTCAATTATTATAATTAATAAATTTTAAAAAATAAATAGTGAGAATAATAAATAATTTTTTAAAATTATTTTTATAGTAATTTGATCTATCATTTTATATATATATATATATATTCAAATATGTTAATAACATGCATATCATATATTTTCTTATATTTTTCATATCATCAATTTAATAAACTATTACTAAATAATATAAATCAATGTTTAATATATATATATATATATATATATATAATTTTCAAAATTCAAATATCATTTTTTTGTTCTTTAAAAATTTTACTACCTTGTTTATTATCTTCTTCAAATTCTATTCAAATTTTTCTTTTTTGTTAATATGGTTTACTGCAGGTTAAATATTGGCAATGATGAATTTCGTCTTAGATATTACAATTAGAATGACGTCCTCAAGTTTCTCCAAGTGCTTTATGAATCCATACAACATAGATTAATATACCATGATATTTACACGACAATGTTACAATATTAAAGTGTTTTATTAAATTTTCTGTTTTATTATGTTTCAACTAAAGCAAATGTGAACTCAATAAATATAAAGAAAGTGGCAAAACCTATATTTCATTATTTCTACTGAAATTCCTTATTCCTTGAGAAAAAAAGTGTGTGTGTGTGTAAAAGTTAATCAATTTCTAAGATTTTGTTTCTTCCTTTATAATTGTTAAGTTCACATTTACTACAGTTAAAAAAACATAAAATAATAAATTTTTTATGATGCTCTAATATTATAACACCATCATGTAAATATCATGTATATTAATTTATGCTACATGGATATATAATGTAATTGGAGTACCTTGTATTGTAAAGAAATTACTTATATTGAAGTAGATGAAGTTTTTACAGTTGTTAATATAAGCAATAATCATCAAGGTTAATGATAAAAAAAATACCAAGGTTAACAGTAAAGAAAATATTTCTATGCTTGAACGAGAATTTTTACGTGAATTGAGAAACAAAACAAGATTTATTAAAAATAAGTTAAGAATTAAAGTTAAATTTTATTATTAGAATAAAAATGAACAATTATTTTTAAATTTTATATCATGATAAAAGACCAATTAAAAAATACTTTATAACTCCATTTAAGTTATTGTATCCAAGATGCTGACTTGAAAAAATGATCACGAGCGAGTGCACGTGTCAATGATAAGGTCTAAATGTACTTGACACAGAATTGAGTTCAAATTCATTTCGGAATGAACATTTGTTTATAACGCGTATCGATACCTTTTAAAATTATATTTGACCTCAAATTATGATAAAAAAATTAAAACAATTATTTATTGTTTTAATCTTCAACTTAATTTTAGAATTATTTTTTATAAAATTAAAAACTAATCCAAACACATATTTCTCTTTTATTTGGGAAAACTCTAATACTCTATTATTTACGTTAAATCTATTTCTTCAAGAGTTATATATTTATCTATTGAGATAATATGTTTATTTTAAAAATTATAAAATATAAAAGTACCATAATAAAATAATTTTAATAAAAAATTTGTTACTAAAAAGTTAAATTATTTTCAAAAAAATAATTTAAATATCCAAGTAATGTGTTAATAAATGCAGCTATCACTAGAAAAATGCCAGTATAAATGATAAATAGTTTTTATGTATTTTTAAAATTTTTATTAATTAATTACTAATTAAATTTTTACAATAATAAATGAAATAATTTTATAAATCATAAATACTTTTCAGAATTTAATGTATATTTTAACATTTTAGCCTGCGCATTATACATAATAAATATTTATTTTTACAACTAATTTATAATAAATAAATACACCTAAATATGTAAATTATATTATAATTAAAATATGTATAAAATTTCAATATATAAATTATATCTAAGATTTTTGATGAATAATTTATATTGAAATATATTGTTATTTTTATATTCAAGTTAAAACTAAAATATTAAAAATGATAGATTAAAAAAAATAAAAAAATAAATTAAATCCTTCAATTGATATTAAAAGTATAAAATGATATATTATATATATATTAAAATCGTATTAAAATT